>JACEIK010005916.1:830-70805 GCA_018107945.1 Datura stramonium
TTTACATAAAATCACATGAGAATGTATATAAATAAGTAGATAAACAAGGCAAAACTAAGTTATAAAGTATCACTTGGGCATGCTATTTTGCCCACGATCATGTATATGATGTCTAGTGTATACGTGATGCCATAATGAACTTTATCATTAGACAATGTCAAGCATCATTTCACATGATTTTGATCTTAAACATGATTTCATGTTGAGCTTCGTCACTAGACGATGTTGAGCTTCGTATTTATACGATGTAGATCATTGCATATTTTGGGAGAAGAGTCTAGCACCAAGCGGGCAAACGGTTGACTACTCTATGCCCCAGAACTACGCGCCAACATAGGTTGATTCTATTATATTATTGCGACCTCCCTTGTGAGCTATCCCGGACCCGATTGGCCGTTTGAGCTTGATATCAATATCATGGTATCGTTCGTAGCCCTGGCAAGGTTATGGACGACTCTGCCCAGTTGAGTGTAATAGTTGGGACCACGTAATCTCTATCGTGGTATGTCGGTTAATTTACGAGTCTCCCGTTGTCTATATTATCCGAGTTTGCATATACATTACTCATGATAATTATCTTATGCATGCATGTCTAAAAAGCAAGGTTTGACTCATTGTTCAGCTTTTGATATAAATGTTATGATTTGGCTTGAGTCGTTCAATTTAGTCATGATATTCTGAGGCCATGCATGACCATGTATAAAATAAGAATGATTTCATAATGAATGCTTGTGATCTTTTTCTTATCCTTAATGGTTATCATATATGTATGACTTGTTTTAAAAGACTATTATTTCTCTAGCAGTTTTACCTACCTTGCATACTCGGTACATTTCACGTACTGACCGCATACTTTCTATGCTGCATTATTTCACGATGCAGGATCGGGTTCTCAGGTTCAGCCTCATTCGTAGCCGCTTATCAGAGCTAGCACCTGCTTGTTTGGTGAGTCCTCATCTTCCGAGGAATAGACTTTCAGTTACCTTGAGTGTATTTTCAGTTTTAGTATTTCTGAGTTAGTTGGGGTTGTTGTCCCATCAGCTCGCCCAGATTAGAGGCAAATCAGACTTAGACATGTATTCAGCTTCAGATGTTCATTCTGTTGTTATGTTAAGTTAGACTTCTGTTGAGTTTATATTATGTTTCCTTCATGCTTATTAAATCAGTTAGTGAATGCTTATTCCATGGGTTGACTTGGGGTCCCTTGTCCCGTGTCTACGATCCAGGTCTCCTCTCGGGTCGTGACACTTGTCCCAGCAACTCCTCAGTTAGATGGATTTTCAGACCACACTTGATTTCAGACTTTTCAGATATTTATAAATCTCTATGTTCAGTCTTTAAATTTTTCATAAATTCTATTATGTAGTATTTCAAATTTCTGTTGTGCATGTTTACTCAAAATACCAGTGTATGATAGACCAAGGATTGACTTGGGATCACTTGTGACTTCGAGTACCATGTTACATCCAGGGTGGAGGCTCGGGGCGTACCACTAGCGAAACGCCGATGCCAACGCCGAAGTGCTAAGATCCTACTGCCAGCAGATGTGACCAATCGGTAGTCCGCAGATCAGTACCGATGAACCACCGGTGCCAGCGCCGAAGCGCCCGAAATCTCACTTTCCTTCAGCAAGAACTAACTGAAATTTTGTGAACATCCACCAACAAACCACTGATGAATTGCAAGTGAAACCCATCAGTCAGGGGTAAAAACATCAAACACGGAAAAGAGGAGCAGATTTGTACCCTATTTTTGTACCTCTCATAAAAGAACTAAATATTCCATTCTAGAAAGTATTGATTATTCTATTGCTTTTGGATTGTGTAGAAAGTAGAGAGAAGTAGAAAGAGAAAGAGTCATCTTCTTCATTGAGAAGGTAAAAACTCCGTTGGAGCTTAGACCTTGCTTGAATTTCTCTTACTCAAGTTTGTGAATGGATATTGTATTTTAGTTTAATGCAATGTCTTACTTTACTTACATGAGTAGCTAAATTCTTTGCTAGGGGTGTGTGAATGGTTGGGGTTGATTTGGGTTGGGTATTGTGTATTTGATCATAGATTTACTCAACTAGTATGATTTTAGTATTTCCTCTTAATTTTAAGTCGAAAATTCATAGTTGCAAATATGGGTTGCATTTCCTTACTTTGATTTTGCTTAAAAAGGAAAAAGGTATGGGTGAGGAAACACTAATGGGTATTTGGGTGGTAATTATGTGGGGTTGGGCTAGATATAGCCAAAATCCATTATTACACATCCATTAAGGATTGGAGCTAGAAAAAGTGAATCCATACCCAAGTTGATGTGGTTGTTGTGAAGAGGAACCTTGGGATTTGAGAAAACCTGAGGTATAAGTCATTTAATTGGTTGAGAAACTTAAGATGTTGCCTAATCCGCAGCTAATGATATTATTGAGTAAAGATAGGAGCAATTAACAATTTCAACTCATTGAAGCCCTTATCAATATCACACCCCTACTAGTCTCTCCATTGGTCTTTTCTATACTTTGCCCCTGTTTTTAGTGTGCAATTCCATATTTTATTTTATAAATTGTGATTCTCCCAATTTTCTCTTATCTGTCTTGCAACATTCATGTGAATTAGTTCAATTTAATAGATGACTATTGTGTGATCAACTGACATTCCTTGTCAACCCCGACACCCATCGGGTTATTTATTTTGATACAATGACCGTTTACGCTCCATTGTGAAGAAGAGTGTAGTTTGGACGTTATCAAAAATGGCGTCGTTGCCGGGGAATGTAGTGTGATAGCCCCTAGTGTGTTAGTTTTGAATTGATCTTGCATCTTAATTAGTTTGACTTTACAATCAGTGGTTGGTGCCTTCTAGGTTGAATTTGATATGGTCCAGCACTCACTAGAAGGAGAAGGTTCAGTGGATGGGCATATGGTTCATGAGGATGATGACCCCATGATGCCCGATGTAGTAAGTGTAATTCGCCTACCTCCTACTGTAGGGAATGCGAATTTTCATGTGACGAGCACAAGGCTGCACTTACTTCAAATGAAGGGACTCTTCAGAGGAATGCCCAATGAGGATGCAAACATGTATCTCTGCAACTTCTTGGAGATTTTTCAACCATTCAACATTACAAATATCACTCAAAAGTCAATCAGATTGAGACTCTTCCCATTTTCACTCACAGGGGAAACAACCGCGTGGTTGGAGGAGTTGCCTCCCGGATCTACTACCTCTTGGAATGAACTCACGGAGGCATTTTTGGATAGGCTCTTTCCTCCCTTGAGAATGTTGCAGCTGAGGGATGACATTACTTATTTTTGACAACTTGCAGGGGAACAACTCTATGAAGCGTGGTTGAGGTTTAAGAAAAAGGTAGCTATTTGTCCAAATCATGGCTTACCCGATGGGGTTCTACTTTAAAGCTTCTACCAATCATTGGGTTCTATCAATAAGTCTGTGGAAAATAATTTGACTGGGGGATCCATCATGGATTATCCCTATGGAGTAGCCAAGGCATTACTTGATAGAATGGCGAAGACCAATCGAGCATGGCATACTAGAGAAGCGGAGGTATCTTCTAGTGGTGTTGCCCCAAATATTTTGAGTGCAGAATTGAGGAAAAGAGATGAGGCTAGAGATGAAACTCTTGCAAAAATGATAACCCAGCTAGAGTTGATGACAAAACATGTGATGAGAGCTGGTATAAAGAGTGTGAATGTTGTAGCTTCTCAAACCCATGCTCAGTTTGATGATGATACTTCACCCCCGAGATATGAGGAGGAGTGTCAATACATGTCAGGCCAATTGGGGGTTCTCGCCCGGGGTATCAAGGTGCCAATCAAGGCTCTTGGCACCCAAGGGAAGAGAATCAAGGTTGGAGAAACTGTGATAATCCGGATGGGTTGAGAGAAATTATCAATGGGGGAATAGAGAGCAAAATCACGAAGAAGAGCGATATCACCGAAGTTCTAACCCCTATGTACTCCATCCAAAAGCAGAAGCACCTCAATGACAACCCGGGGTGGTGATGTAGGAAGCTCAAAGATTGAGGACATGCTGTCCTGAGTGCTGAAGAAAGTAGAATCCACTGACAGTGGGGTTAGAGAGTTGAAAGGGGAGGTGTCTAACCTCGCCCAAATCGTGAGCTCCCACTCGGCTTCAATCAAACACCTTGAACCGTAAATGAACCATTTGTCTTCACAAATAAACCTCCGCATGAAGGGTGCACTTCCTAGTGATACTGTCCTGAACCCAAAGAAAGATAGCCATTGCATGGCAATCATGACTAGGAGTGGTAAGATATTGAAAGATGTGGGAGTGAAGCCCAAGGATGTTGATACCCCGAAGGAAATTGATGATGATGTGTTGACTAAGGTGCCAAAAGCACCAAGTGTTGGTGATAATGAGGAAGGAAAAGATGAGGGAGATTTTGATATGATTCCCTTGAATAATGTTCATGTGAATGCGGGCATGAAGACCCCTAATGACAAGGACTATGAAGTAAGAGTTCCCCTGCCATATCCACAAAGGTTGGCAAAAAAGGAGGATAATCAATTCTGAAAATTCATAGATATGTTCAGCAAATTATCTATCAATATACTGTTGGTTGATGTTTTGATTCAAATGCCAGGATATGCAAAATTTATGAAGGAACTCTTGAATAAAAAGAAGGTGGTGGATACGGGCACCGATGAGGCGACCCATCACTATAGTTTTGTCATGACTAGCAATTTTGATCCAAAATGTGAAGACCCTGTTGTATTTGCCATTCCTTGCACAATTGGCTTGTGCATGTTCAATAAGGCTTTGTGTGATCTCAGTGCTAGTATTAATTTCATGTTCAATAAGGCTTTGTGTGATCTCGGTACTAGTATCAATCTCATGCCTCTCATGATATTCAAGAAACTCGGGTTAGGGAGTCCCAAACCTACCTCTATGAGGTTGTTGATGGTGGATAGATCCATCAAAAGACCTGTTGGAGTGTTAGTTGATGTTCTTGTGAAGGTCGACAAATTCATACTCCCAGCTGATTTCGTTGTTCTGGATCGTGAGATAGACATCGAGATGTCGATTATCTTGGGGCGACCTTTACTAGCAATGCAAGGGCTTTAATTGATATGGAGCTTGGGGAGCTTAAGTTCCACGTAGGTGGTGACGAGGTCACCTTCAATATGTGTCATCCTATCAAGTCCCCCGGATGAGTATAAGGTCATGGCAATGCTCAATGGTAAAGACGAGCATTATGAATCTTTTGATGATGAAAGTGAATCGGAGGATGACCCTCCGGAGTGCTAGAGATTGGGAAGGTATCCGTTGTGCCATGACGTTAACTAAGGCGCTTCTTGGGAGGCCACCCAACCATTTTTACCTTTAACATTTTGATGTTTTGTTGTTATTGATTTTGTAGGTAGCTTGGATGCACAAACAATAGAGAAGAAGAACAGGGCAGGCACGGTGTTAGACCAGCGAAACACCGATGCACACATGCAAAACGCCACCCCATCGCAGGTGATGAATAGAATAAGGGGAGAGAAGAGAGGAAACCGATGACTTGCTGGTGGAACGCCGATATTCCTGAAGCGCCGGCATCAAACAATGCACCTAGAAGTTGGGTATATTCGGCAATCCAATAGGTGACTCGCCGGTGCCAATCGCAAACCACCAGCCAATCGCTGGTGGACTAATAGTGAACTATAAAGGTAATGGGCACCAGCCTCATATCCAATGAACCGTCGGTCCCTACCAGCGAATGCCTATTAAGTGCAGGTGCAGTTAAGTCCATCTTTTAAAAATTGTTGACTACTCCATGGATCGACCCAACTCGGGTATTTAGAAATAATGGTCAAAACCCCTCCAAATCCCCATAAACCCTTTCTTCCACCTTCTCACTTCCCCATTACACCTTTTTAACTTCCCCATACACTACCTTTTCACCTACCAATCCCCTTCACTCCTTCTCTCCTATAAAACCCACACTTCATTTCCCATTTTCATGACTACTCACTCATATTCTCAAATACACTAAGGCAAGAAAAAGTTGTGTGGAACTCATTTGTTCAAGCTTTGATCTTTCTCCTCTTTTTTCTTAAAAAAATCCATTTGGTATGTAGTTGTTACTATGTTTTTGGTTATTAAGTCAAAGATATGGATTATTGTGAGCTTGTGAAAATCGAAATTCCCCAACTCATGTCTCCCCATTACTCCTATGATTATGCTTATTGGTACTTTGCTATTATTCATTCTTTGGGTATGTTGGGATAGTGATATAATGTTGAATGCCAATGTGAGTCTTCTCTATGCTAAAATTCTTGCTTCCTAATGTGTTTGATTTTAGTTGCGGGTAAAGTCTGAATATCCCCATGTGTGCTTAAATTGCACACTTGCCCAATGATAGATGGAGTAACATCCTTCTTAAGGGTAAATTGTCACTATTACATGATTTCTTGTTTCTATGTTAAGTGGGTGAGTTTTGAATCTGAGTGTTTTTCCATTTCACTAAGTTTGGGAGGAATTTCATTGCCATGAGTCCACTAACAAATCATCGGTCAGGCCCGATTAAACGCCGGATGAAACGCATGTCGAGGTTCATGGATTTAGGCCACTATCCTTCAGTAAGAACTGGCTGGCATTTTGCGAACATCCACCAACAAACCGCTGGTGAATTGCAAGTGAAACCCGTTAGTCAAGGGTAAAACCATCAAATACGAAAAAAGAGGAGCAGATTTGTACCCTATTTTTGTATCTCTCATAAAAGAACTAAATATTTCATTCTAGAAAGTATTGATTATTCCATTGCTTATGGCTTGTATAGAAAGTAGAGAGAAGTAGAAAGAGAAAGAGTCATCTTCTTCATTGAGAAGGTAGAAAACTCCATTGGAGTTCAGACCTTGCTTGAATTTCTCTGTAATTCGTTTTTCTGAATTTCTCTTAAATCAAGTTTGTAAATGGATATTGAATTCTTAGTTTAATGCAATGTCTTACTTACTTACATGAGTAGCTAAATTCTTTATTGTGGGTGTGTAATGACTGGAGTTGATTTGGATTAGTATTGGGTATTTGATCATAGATTTACTCAATTAGTATAACTCTTTAGTGTTTTCTTAATTTTAAGTAGGAAACTCATAGTTGCAAATGTGGGTTGCATTTCTCTAACTTTGATTTTGCTTGAAAAAGGAATTAAGGTATGGGTGAGGAAACACTAATGGGTATTTGGGTGGTAATTATGTGGGTTGGCTAGACATAGCCAAAATCCACATACAACATCCATTGAGGATTGGAGCAGAAATATGAATTCGTACGTTGAGGGTTTTTGTGAAGAGGAACTTGGGATTTGAAGCCCGAGGTATAAGACATCTAATTGGTCGAGAAACTTAAGACGCGCCTAATTCGCAACTAATCATATTGAGTAAAGATAAGAGAAATTAACAATTCCAACCCACAGCCTCTTATCAATATCACACCCAGAGTAGTCTCTCCATTAGTCTTTCTATACTTTGCCCCTATTTTTTGTGTGCAATTCCATATTTATTTTATAAATCATGATTCCCCCAATTTTCTTCTTATTTTTCTCTTGCAACATTGATTGAAATTAGTTCAATTTAATGACGACTATTGTCGATCGCCTGACATTCCTTGTGAGATTTGACCCCCAACACCCCCTCGTGTTATTTGTTTTGATACAACGGCCGTTTACGCTCATTCGCGAAGAAGAGTGTAGTCTGGAAATTATCATCGTACTATTTGGTGGAGAGTACCCGATGCTCACGAGATATACGAGCAGGGTCTTTTTCTCACCTCCAAGAACTGACATTCCCAAGCACACGCAAGCGCACGTGGCTTCATCAAGCAATATAGATTTTGAAGTCCGTATATCGCACCCAAGGGACTTGTCAATTTAATCGCTATAAGGTTGTCACTTTATTCTCACTAATCTACCAAATAGTTAAAATGAAGATGTTTTGGAAATTAAAATACTAAAATTTCAAATATAAAATTAACTAAAACAATCGTTAAGCTTGATTGTATTTCCTCATGATGGTGAAAGACTAGAGAAATGGCACTTGCTGGTTTCAAGTTAAGTTCTCTAAACGTAATTAAACTCGGCATGATTCTTTCTATGATTATTAGTTGCAAGTTACTATCCCATTTCTTTCCACTCTCCCTAGCATCCAAGAACTATTTCATGAACCCTAACACCTATATCCCTATGGTTGTAGGAGAACAATGAAACAATGGTTATGCCTACTTGTATTTCTACTAAACGAGGCTGAAGGATATATCCCTATATTCAACAACAACTTCTAACCTATCACAAATGGGTTCAAGGATCTTCGAATTCCCGTTCTGTATTTAACTTTAGACCTTTCGATTCCCTTTCCCTAAGTTCAATCGAAAGCCAACAGACATTTACAAGGTGATCAATCTTATAAATAATAAATTAACACAAAACCATAATTGAAGAATCAAAACCAAATTTAATTAGTCTTTCAAATAATCAACTTTCACCATGGCCATAACCCTAGAATATGAGTTTAGCCACTCATAGACAAGTTTTAAAAACAAATATTTAGCCATCATCATACGAAAATACGAAGTAAAGAAAGGAAACCCAGTTGTAGAACTAGTCTTCCTTCCAAAATGGCTTACAAGCTTTCATAAATGAACTACGGAATGCAAAAATGAGTAAAGTTGCTCCAAGAAGTCAAAAACTGCTTAACAAATGATCTAAGGCTTTCTATTTATAGATGACAAATGACGTTCTACCCTTCAAAACTTAACTTTAAAATCAGCATTTTCTTCCCTAGAATGGACCTGGCTGCCACCCCACATGTATTTCAACACGCATAAAGCTTAAATTTCCAATAATTTCATATCCGTACAAGGTCTAGCGTGGCACCCTCTATCTCGTTAAGGTGTTCGTCACATTTCTCTAAATTTGGACACCTTCCGGTGTGGGGCTACTCATTTCGCCAAGTTTGTGAAGTGCAATTTTCTAAAGTTCAAGGGCTGGTGCGCCACACCAACTTGAAGTTTGGGACTTGGCGCTGGACGCCAGCCATAGCACCAGCCCTCACTCTCCTCAAATCTTCACTCTCAGATCATTTGAGCCCTTTGCTTAGTTTTCTACTCAAACCAACTCAAATCATTTGTTAGCGCATGAAAAACACACATACACAGAATTCAAGCATAAATTAAGATTATGAACTCAAAACATGATCAAACATGGGTAAAACATGGTGAATGGGCATAAAAATATGCCAACATCAAGAACCATCCAGGCGTAGCATACAGAAGAATCGTAGATCCGCCCGCTGCCTTGAATGAGGTAGAGGAATTGAAGTGGATATTTAATTTATACGTATTTGACTAGATAGCTAGAACTCTAGAGAAGTACAGTCCCGTAATGAGAAAATGTGTATAGGCAGAATTGAGAGAATGTACCAAGCTCGAGGATGGTAGTGTGAGGTTACACGCTGATATCTCGAGCATACTATTTCCGTGTACTCTATGGTCCACTATTCAAGGCTACGTACAAGGCAAACTGAGTTCGACATAATGGATTCCCAAAAGGTAAAGCATCTAGGTTATAAGGAGAGGCAAGTAATCTAAAGTAATGGCTGGGACAGGGATTCTAACGAATGATAAGGAGGACGTGGACTGGTGGTTAGTGGAAAGAAGGTCACCAAAGCCTCACAACTTCATAGAGAAGGCTCGTCGGACACTAGTCCGCCATCAATTAGCACTCAAGGATAATGACAATACCCTCGCGTATAGAGCAAATTTTTGTGGCACGTATAATGTCAAGATACACCATCAATGTTTCGAGGGTCATCAAGAGAGGGTATCCTGCACGGCTTTGGGATTGGAGCACTATCATCCCATTCTCAAATCTCGTGTTCAAATTATGTGTAGAAGCCGGGCCTTAAGGTGAATATGGAGGTTGATTCTATGATTGGAGGCCAGAGAACTAAGCATAGACATAGTCTGATTAGGATGAGATGAACCCGATGAGCCGAGTTAGACTTCCTCTCAGCCTCGTATTGCCTGATATTTGGGGCAAGCATATTGATGCCCCTACCTTAGTGGCGTAGGATGAGATGTCACTAATGTAGGCAAACTTCCTAGTACTTCATTCAACTTCGAGCCGTACACCATCTCGCTTATGTATTTGTCCCACATGAGTTCCTCCAAGATGGCTAAAACCGATTGATCGAGAGAAAGGTTCAATCTATGATGGAGAACGCTGTTTCTGGGTGAAGACGGAGATTGAGGAGGCCGTGGAGGATGTTGCATGGCCGATAGATATCTTTGAGCGCTACTTAATAAGTGCCTAGCTGAGCAGCTGGACATAGGTAACCTTTAGGGAGGAGTTGGGGCTCTTCTGGATCCAAGTGACCGAGTTGTCGTCTAGGCAACCTATGATTCTAGCAACCCCCCCACTCTTCCTAAATTAGATTTGGAGCTCGATGAGGATCTATATTTGGAGGAATATTGGGTCCCGTCTGTGGCTAGTGGAGGAAAGGATAAGAAGAGGATCTCGAAGGAGATTGGAGACGAGCCCTCAAAGAAGTGGAAAAAGCAAAGGAGGAAGAAAGAGAGCAAATGGGCGAGATTGGAGAGCTGCATTTAACTCATGACACACATATGTCGAGTTGGGTAGGAGCAAGCTAGAGGAGCGAGAAGCTTCACCCACTGCTCTGAGAGGTCTGCTGTGGTGAGGACCCTTCAGGTAAGCTACATTCCGCCCAGATTAGAGACTAAGGTCGTTGAGGCGATCAAGTTATTATGGAGGGGGTAAACTATCCCCCAATTGACATCCCATTGAGTGCGCCAAGATCTCTAGCACCACTATTGTAGCGCAGGTACGCCTTTCGCAGGATGACAGAGCACTTAGTGCGCCTGGGCGTATAGGTCCCTTCTCGTTTCTACCCGCTGATGCTTTGGGACGAAGCATGTTTTTCTGAAAGAGGGGGGTAAAAATTTGTAGTTTTTGGGTATCTTGTTCGTCCGAGGGTTTTCTCTTGTTGTGTTTCTTTTTCCTTGGACATGCTATCTAGAGAAATTGAATGTTTAGGCTTTTGTTATTAATTTAATTAGAAGTAGGTTAGATTACTTTGCAACTAATAAATGCACTAGTTTCGATGTTTTTGAAAAATTGACCCTATTTAAAATCTTTTATTAGCTATGTAGTTAATTAAAATTTCATGACTTCTGTGATCTTTTTACGCCGTTTATATTATTATCATGTGTAGTTGTAGCTTAGCCGTGCATGAACTGGATAGGTAGATTCAATGCAAACCTAATTACAAGTGAGTGAGGATTCATACTTAGTTCAATAGTGCTAAGGGGATCTACAACTTGTCGCTGGCCTTTTGTATAGGTTTTAGGATAGTTGTTTAGGAAATGATCATAGGTCGATTTTTTATTTGTGCCCCTTTAGCTTAAATTACCTCTACCAAATAAAAATAAATCTCTTAATCCCGATTTTGAGTCTAACATCGACTTTTTTCCTTTGATTAACCTCTTCATCTTTCCCATTATTTATAAGAACTTGTTTTAGCCCCGGTCCCTCCTTGACATTATGAACCTAAACCGAGGCAAAATCCCAAGCCGAGGGTGGCTATAGTAGGTGCGTAGACCTGGTAGGGAGGTGGAAAAGAAAGGAAAAAAGTTAAAGGAATGGCGTAGGTGTGGTGTGAAAAGAAAATAAAGAAAGAGCTAAAAAGAAAAAAATGAAAAGAAAAGAATATAAAAGTGAAAAAGAAATGAAAGATGAGAAAAAAACACCCACAACCGACATATTGCATTAAACCGAGAAAAGGGAGGAAAAGTTGAAAAGTGAAAAATGGGTTAAAAGTGAAAAGTGAATCTATGAGTATGTGGTGCCAAGAGGTGATGTCGCCCCAAATTACACCTCGCAATTGGAGATATGTTGGTCGATTGTCAAATATATAACTAGAGGTTGAGGTCAATCCTATAGGGAATATGGTAAGAACTTAAGTTAATGCAAATAACTATTACTATTGAGTTACTTATATCCGAGTAAAATATAGAATAATAAAAACAAAAGGAAAATTAATGAATGCCGAAATCAAATTCATTTGTATTCACTAACAACTTGACTGGGATTGTGTTCCCCAAGATTTCATAACCACAAGTCCTATACACTAGTGATCTATTCTAATGTTTAACATGCAATATTGGTACGTTAGGTTCACCAAAATGATTGGTCCCCTATCTAGATGATTATCACCACGCAACTTGGTCTGTATATGGGTGTACTTTAGTCAATCTTTACCCTTAATATTGATTAGTTATCCGTACAAGTTCAAGCTATTAAATGAGGGTTGATAGCCTTAAATCTCCATTTTTAATCCCTTTTTCCAATCATTACCTCCTTGGCTCAGTAAGTAAGAATAAGGTAATATCTAACGTTTGCAACCGTCAAAAATCAATCAAAACGAAGGGAAAAATACACGCATAAAAACCCCGTTCAAGAATCACTAAGTGTTTTTACCTATGTGTGTTAATTCATCTTGGTTCCTACAAACCTAGTTATGGGTTTAGCTACTCATGCTTGTATTATCACAATCACAAATTATTGAATAAATCATAACTGCAACTTACAAATTATCAAAGAAGAAAACCACGTAGACTCAATAAAAACTCCACAATATATGAATAAACTCCAATGTTGCTTTTGTTTCTTGAATCAAGAACAATTGATCAATACCAAAATTCTAGTTTAAAACCAAATAAATCGGCTCTCTCAATTACTCTATAACTATTAGAATAATTGTCTCTCAAAAACAACCTAACCGTGTATTTATATTTCCAAGAAATCCTTTTCCTAATTAAAACCGAAACCAGCTCAAGAAAGGGCAACTGCCTGGTGACGATCTGTTTGGCCCTCTCGACGAGTCGTTCCTTACTTCTTAAAACAAATATCCTCAACGTACCTTAGTTGTGGCAGCTGGTCACCTAATGACTCGCCGTGCCTACATCGAAGTCGCTAGGTCCTCGTGGTCTCATCTCACCAAAATTCCGCACCTACGACGGGGTCCTTAAAGATCTCGCCAATCCAGTCGCTCTCTTTATGTGACAATCCTCGTCATGTTTGTCGTCAGCTACACTAGCCACTTTGTTAATACTTCCTCTTTAAGTTCATGGTTGACCTCACGACTCGTTACATTAGTTGTAACGAGTCGTTCCTCAACTCGTCGTACACTATCTTGCATCTTTAAAATTCATCCTTTTGCCCACGCTTAAGCAACAGTTGACCTATGGTATCGGGCCGCTGGAATGGGACATCCTGCCTGGTCCCGTAGTCCTGCCCGTCGGCCCGGCCTGTCACAGATAGGGGGACATGAGATATGGGATCAGATCTGGATGGTTTTGATTACGGTAGTCCTGCACTCAGCTTCATCCCTTTGCACGAATCCGCCTCCCATCCCGATTTCACCAAATTTTAAAAATATATTATATTATTTATAGCCGTTGGGGTGGGGCCCCCCAATGGCTATATTCTATTTTAATCCCCAACGTCTTTATTTAAAAATTACAATTCTTAAGTTTTAAAAATACACTTGGTCCTTTTCTTAAAAACTATAAATCCCCCACATTTTCACAATTTATTCACATATAACAATTCAACTCTTCTCTTCTCTAATCTCTACTACACACTCATTCTCTCAAGTCTCAAATATTATCAATTATTAATTTCTCTCAAATTTTCCTACATTCTCTAATCTAATTGAAATTGTGTTAGTTATTCTAATTTCACGCTTCATGTTTCCACCTTTAACTTTCAAGTCTCAACTCTCAAGTTGCTAATTGCTACTCATAGTTTTGCTACATCAATTTTTGAATTTTTGAGTTTCCGACAATTGGTTATAATCTTTTATTTTTTGTCACAGACGTTTGGTACATCTGCTCCATAATTCATACTTACTTCTATTATTTATTTATTTTACTAGCTTTATGCATTTAAGTTTTCTATTTTATTTATTTAACATACTTGTGTTATATTTATTTAGTCATAATTTTAGTTGTGTTTTATTTATTTATTCATAAATTATAATATAATTCTAGAAAAGCAAAGTGGGTGTTATGCCAAGGTTGCATCGGGTATTAAGATCGGGTAAAAAAAAAAAATACATGTTCTAGTTCAACTCGTTAAAAAATTGGTGTTCTTCTTCATTCCTGTAGTTAGAATTAATAACGAAGCTTCCACGCACTCGATAGCATTCTATTAATAACTGCATACCCATTAGATAATGAAGTCTCCGAAAGGGTTTGGTGGTAATTTGTTTGAGGAAGAATTAAATGAAGAAGTAGAAGTAGAAGTAGAAGAAGTAGAAGAATTAGATGATACAATCACTAGTCTCAGCAACAAGCTCCAACTCGATGCTCCTGTGAAGCTCAACTTCCCCTTGCATCCTACTAGAGGTAAGACTAGAGCTCAATGGGCTAAAATCAGCTTTTTGAAATTTATGCATCAAAATGAGGAGCAAACGAAAGCTATTTTGTAATAAGTGTAAAAAGTATTTAAGCACAACGTTTGGCATATGGAACTGGGGTTACATGTATTATTTATTACAATGTGCTAAACTTGAATATTTGCATAAAGAAGCCTCTAAAGCCGTGTCAGATTTCCCTATTTGGATCTGGTGGGTTCCAATATGGTTCAGGCCGCTAAATCCTTCAAACTCAAGTGGCCCTGTTACACAACAAAATATGATACTTGACAGAGACCGTGGAAAACATCGCAAAAATAGTTGAAGTGTATGTGGTTTGCCTTAGCTTTTCATCCAAGATTTATTATGTATATTCAACAAACGTATAATCCTTCTTTTGAACGCTGCGAAACATGGTTAAACGACATTTCTTGAATTTCAAAGTAAAGCATGCTCATTATCTTCTTGTTTATTTAAGCTTATTTTGATGGCAGATTTTCTATTACCGGTTTTGGCCGTAGTGTCAATTCCGCGATTATTTAACTCATATCAAGACATTGATTGACTGGCAATTGGAATTTACAAAAAGAATATTAGGTTATAAAATTCTAGAGCAGAGAAAAACTCAAAGTACATATATACACATTATACTTGAAGTTTTACAATCTGGGCATTTAGATAAAGTATTGAGCTACATCGATAATGCTTCTTCTAAGTTTCAGCTGGCTGGGTATGTTAAGAACTCGCCATGTCCACTAATAATGATTGTTTCCATGTTAGATGTGTTGCTCATATATTTAATTTGGTTGTACAAGATAGCATTAAATTATTTGATACCGTGCTCTAAAGAATTAGCATGTTATTGGATTTTTCGAATGAATAAAAGTTTATAATTCCTTGAATTTAAAAGAACTTTATAGAATATGTGAACTTCCATATAAGTTTCAAAATATGTAAAAACTAGATGGAATTCATTATATGAAATGCTAGAAGTTGCATATATTTATAGAAGGCCTATCACTATGTTAAAGTAATGTTACAATTCAACCCGATTGAAACTTGATGATATGACTAGAGGAAATAAATGAACTTAATCAATTTTTAAAATTATTTTATGAAGCAACAAAACTTTTTTCTGGGCGTGTATTTTCCAACTATTTGTGAAGTTTTAATAAATGTATGTGCTATTACTACTAAATTCATAAATATAAAAAAATAAAAGTTTGGTAACTTATTATTTCAGGTCATGATTCGTAAGTTTAAAAACATTTTTTTTCCTATCCCCAAATTTATTTAACCGCTATGCTTGACCCAAAATATAAAGAACAGGCACAAGAGGAGTCGCTCAAAAAATTTATGAAAATTTGGAAATAAAAGATAATGAAACTCCAACTTTATAAAGTTGTAAAAGTAGTATTAGAGTGCAGGCTAAAATGATGAACAGACTTATTGCGGGGCCGCATAGTGGTAATTCCGTTAATGCCCCGGAACTTCTAGTGGTCCGAGTAGATAGTACCCCATGATATGTGCAAATTACAATTGGTCTTGATTTTTCTAATAAGCCAGATTTTGATACCATTCTTTCTTCAAATTTAGGAAAAATATTGCACTTTTTCGCGATGGCATTTGACATTCCGAGTTGGTGAGGAGTCATGATATTTCAAGGCTTAGCAGATGAAACTGGACGTTGCTAGAAGGACTAAGGCATCATCTGTTGCTTCGAGGCTGCTTTCAGCATGGCAAGATTTCAACTTGGAGATCATCGATATTCACTAGCGTAAGAGCTTGGGATGGTATCTATAACTTTCAGAGATTTGATCAATGCTGAGCGTGAGAAACTGTGGCTACCGAAGTTAACTCCCAACTAGAAGCTTTTTTGGATTCAGCAATTAATAGTGATGATGACATGGAAGCGCAAGACCGACAATAATCTATGCCGGTGCCGGAAAATGTTTTGCCTAACAAATAGAAGAATTGGGAAAGAGATTTCATAAATATGGGCGTATATTAGTATTATATTCGCTTAATCCAAATGTAACTCCTTCCTAGAAGGTGGTTGCGTAGGATTAGGCGCTACTAATATTTGTAAATTGTAATACAAATTTTATGATGTTATTTTAATATTTATATGAATAAATTCAAAGGCTTTTTAGCCTTAATTTTTAATTTAATTATAATTTGAAATTAAAGATTTGATTTTTTTATATTTTAGAATTAAATACTTACAATTGTACAAATAAATATTCACAAAATAATTCAAAAACACGAACATACACATAAAAATTAAAAATTTCAAATTTCAAATTTCCAAAATTAAAATTTCAAACTTTAAGTCTTTAAGTCTTTAATAAAATTTATAAATTATTTTATCTTTAAAATATTAAATTCTTAATTTCAATTTGCAATTTGCAATTTTTAAATTAATAACTTAATTCATAAAAAAATAAAATATTAAAATTTCAAACTTTAAGTTTAAAACATTAAATCTTTTAATTAATACTTAGAAAATTCACAAATTATATATAATACAAAAAAAAACAAAATATAAAATTAAAATTTTAATTTTCAAATTTTAAATTTTAAATTTTAAATTCAACTTTAACTTGCAGTTCTTTCTATTTATAAATTTTAACTTCTAAGTTCTAAGTTCTAAGTTCTAACTTCTAACTATTAGGCATTATCCTTAAAATTGAAATTCTTATTTCTAAATATAAGATTTTAAGACTATAAAATTTTTTAAAACATTTAAATTTAATATTAAAAAAATTAAAAATTTATTTTTGTCCCGTTTGTCCCATTTATCCCGTCCCGTCTCGACTCCGAGCACAGTGGGATGGGACTGGGACTAGGTCCGTCCCGATTCATCCCTACCCTCGGCTTCCCATCCCGCTTTCCTCGTCCCCGCCCCGTTCCTAAAAATGACCAACAATAGTCAGACTCTCCTTCCAACGACTCGTGAAGTGCCTCGTAATCACCTTTTTAGTTATTTTCGCATTAATTTGACCCGCCCACTCTTGAACCTATTTTTCTCGTTAAATATTGCTTTAAAATACATCATACCTATAAACATATCCTGTAATGTGCATATTTTCATGGCTTTGTTGCGAAAGTGCCGTAAAATCACTGAACATCATTTAGTCACTAAATTTCATATCACCATACCTAAGCTCCGAAGCCTACATTACAAGCCGAACAAAGTCCTATAGTGACTTAGCCTAACACTCCAGAACCAGAGGTACAAGGGCAAACCTATGGTATCCGGTTCGAGATTTGGAACTTTTAGGAGAGTGAGAGTCTCATTTTTTTAGTCCCAAGTTTCATAATTCTACATATTCGTGAGTGCTGGGGACTCATTTGTTGCGAGGGTACTTGGTTTGTGTTGTATTTCAATAAATTTCTATGTGAATAGCATTGGTGATAGCTTAATTCTTTGCTAATAGTCAGGAGTCCATATCTTAATCCCGTATGTCATTGGTTGTGGTTATATGTGTGCATAGTTGACTTAGTTTGAATGGGTAAAAGGGGTCATTAATGGATTGTGGTTCGTAGTGTAAGTTTTTTTTTGTGTTGGTTGTAGTTATTCTAAGTTTAGTTTCTGGGCTATGTGGTTTTTTAGTTTTGTTTTATTTGTTCGAGGACATCAAAAGTTTTGTTGAGAGTTGTTGACGTGGTGTGAGCGCATAAAGACTCTCGATGCTTAAAACTGGAAATAAGCCTGACTTAGGTGTGTGTGTTTATATGGATATGAGGCACTTTTACTTTATTTTCAAAAGGGAAAATAGATATTGAGTCAATTGTACAACAAGTAGAGAAAATTGTAGAAAAGTGGATAAGACGATTCCGCACGAGTCGCACTATCCTAGTACGATCCATACCGAGAGTCGTGGGAAAATTCCAAGCTGTGCAAGTTATGCTGGGAAGGCAAACTTTCTTATGGCTCATGGTACGAGTCGACCATCCCGGTTCGAGCCACACCATGTTAGCCATAGAAATCAAGATGTTGCATGCCAAGTCTAATGGTAATAGTAGCAACCACAAATCGTAAGATCTACCTATGACCCATACCAAGGAGCCGTGGAAAAGTTCATAAGAAGTGAAGGATCAAGGTGTCTCAAGGTACAAGAAGGATTCACGTCGCGTGGAAGTGAGGTACAAGTCGTACAAAGACATTTGTGATAAGTCTACAAGATTGCCGAATTCTCGCATCAAACCACCTAATTAATTGTACGACCGGTAGGTTTATGGTTTGAGTTGTACCAAATAATAAAGACATTCTCAGCCAGATTCAGCAGATGTCAACCAACGTATGAGTTAAGGTACACGAATTCGTGCATAATCTTGTTACGGGACGTAGGTGAAGTCGGCGATAGCTTCAGCAGCTTTCCTATTTACTTAGGAAAAGAATCTAAATATTTGTATAAATACTTTTTAGGTTATATTCAAAGAGGAGAAGTTGGCAATACACGAAACACATTGAGAGGAAAATTGATGTTAACTTTCTATTCAAGTCTTGGAGATTTTCTTGCTTTGATTTTCTTCATTGTTTTTGAATAATAATTGACCTCAACCTTGTTGTCTCTTTATTGACAACGCCCGCTTCATACTTTATCAGAGATGTGAGTTTGAGCATTATCACTATTCTAGCCTTCATTTGTTCAAATGGGTTCTTACATTGATTATTATTCAGTGTCCTTTCGAAGTTCTGGTCAATTGGCACTGGGGTTTCCACTCCTCCCCAGCACTTGGCATCACCAAGTGGTAACCCGTGTGAAGCAAAAAGAAAAGAAAATATAAGTGAGGAAATAAAGACTAAAAGTTAAATAAAAGCAATTAATCTATACTAAGTTGTATTCTCCCAAGAATGGTGCCACTTTGATAACGCCTCAAATTATACCTCCGAAGAAGTATAACACCTGATGTTGTTTCAATAAAGAACCCAACTAAGTTAAAGGGGTCGACTTATGGGGGAATATGGTCGATATAGACTAATGCTGTGATTAGACTTTTAGCTCAATTATTCCTCTGGCTTCCCAAGTCATCTCTTCTGGCTCCTATTACGCTCACGCACTCGACGTAAGCAACATCCTGTTCTCAATCTACGAATTGCCCCTGCCTAAGATGGCTACCGAACCTCTTCATAGGCCATCTTCCGTAACCCGGACATCCTCGACCTGACTACTCGACGGGTCTCCGGCGCATTTCCTTACATAGATACATGAAAAACTCTGATGAACTGATTCTAATTCTTGAGGCAAGTTCAACTCATATGCCACTTGGCCTATTCTTGACGAATCTGGAGCAAGGCTCCAACGAACCCTGACCGAGCTTACCTCTTACCAGACCCCATCACCCCTTTCATTGAGATACTTTCAGAAATACCACCATTCACATCAATCCTTAAGTCTCTCGCGCCGCACATCAAGATATTTCCATTTCCGGCGACTCGTGGCAATAATAGGCGTTCCGATGCTTTACCTTCTCCTCCGATCGCTGAATAATATCCGCCCAATCAGCCGCCGACTCTCCCACTTCAAATCGCCAATCGGCGATCCGCATTTTCGCCCATACAATGCCTCAAGGGCGCCATCCTGGATAGCCGAGTGATAGCTATTATTATAAAAGAAAATCCCTAATAATGCAGAAATGCTCGTCCCAACTACCTCCAAAATTCCAAGACACATGCCCGTAGCATATCCCCGAGCGCTCGAATAGTGCTCAAACTCCCGTCCATCTGTCTGAGGGTTGAATGTTGTGCTCAAATTAATTTACGCTCCTGCACTTCCGAAATGACTCGGCAAAAATTGAACAGAATTGTGCTCCTCTACCAGTAGATAATGATACCGGAACACCATGTAATCTAACCATTTCTCTGATATACGCTTCGGCATAATCTTCGGCAGAAAGTAGCTTTCACCGGCAAGAAATGGGCCGATTTCTACGCTTGTCAACTATTACCTGGGGCCAGAATCATGTCTATGTCTCAAGTACGGGGGTAATCCTCACAAAGTCCATGTTCACTACTTCCTATTTCTGCAGAGAGGCACAGCTATGTCCCGAGTAAATTCGTCCGTCGTGTTCTGGCTTACTTGCTGGGCGTTAGACACCGAGCTACAAATTGGCTATTTCTTTTCATACTTGGCCACCAAAGAGATTTCTTGATATCGTGGTACAATTTCGTCGCTACCGGAGGAGAGAATAGCTGCGTAATGTACCTCATTCATAATTTGTTGGCGGAGCTCCCGAAATATCTGAAAACAAAGGCGACCCTTACATCGGGCAAAGACTTCATCTCGGCCATCTCGAAAATCAGCGCCTTTCCCTTGCCGACCCCGTCCCAGCCGGGACCAAAGTTAGGATCTTCATACTTCCGCCTCTTTTACCTCCATAACTAATGACGACACTGCAAATGGGTGTTCTGAATTACCGCTCTATTGTCCTCTATTTCTGCTAAACGAATGGCTAGGTCAAGCAATTAATGTATTTCTTGACCACCTCGCCGTCGCCGCAAATACGCTAAGCTTCCCATTGATTTACGACCGAGAGCACCGCGCCACATCGCTTTTCCTGCATGACACACGTCCACGCCATAATCTTCAATAATTCCAACTAGCACTGTTTCGCAAATTCAACTCCCTCTCGAGCGAAGATATACCGTAGCTCTTATGATCTCGTGAAAATATCCACACGACGTCATACAAGTAATGCCTCCATATCTTTAAGAATGATCACTAATGCGCTAACTCCAGGTCATGGGTAGGGTAATTTCTTTTCGTACTTTCAGCTATCCGAAGCATAATGCATCACTTTACCGTGTTGCATCAACACACAACCCAAATCCAATACCCGATGCGTCACAATACACTGACAACCCTCCGTACCTTCCGTTAATGCCAACACTAATGAAGGTTAACTGGCCCTTTAATTCTGGAAACTCGCTCACATGCCTCTCGTCCACCGAAATTTATCGCTTCGCGTCGCCCAGCCGAGGTGCCGCTATAATGGAGAATCCTCAACAAATCTTTGTAATATCCCGCTAACTTAAATGGCCGACTTCTATTTGAGGGTAGTCTAGGCCATGTTTTGACCGCACCTATTTTCTCGCGTGTCAACTCCGTATACCAAAGATCCGACACAATATGTCCTAAGAAGGCTAATGAACAAATGTAATTCACATTTGGAGAACTTAGCATATAACCTGACGGCCCCTAAGAATCCGAGCACTCGCCCGTAAATGAGCCTCGGTGGTCCGCCTCAAAGCGAGAATACACTGTAATATCATCAATAAATACTATCACGAATCGTGTCCAGGTATGGTTCGAAGGTGCCGTTTCACGTCCATAAATATTGTTGGGGCATTCTCAACCTAAAGGACATAACTAGGAATTCAAAGTGGACGTACCTGGTCCTAAGGTCAAGCTGGAGAATATCTCTTTCACGAACTTGAACCCGATGATATCCGTGATCCGTAAGTCAATCTTGGAGAAATATCTCGCCCCCAGAATCGATCAAACAAGTCATCTATTCCGGGAAGCGATACTTATTCTCGATCGTAACCTTATTCGGCCCCTATCTATACACATATGAGCGAGCCATCTTACTTTCTCACAAATAGAATCGGCGCACCCCATGGTGAAGAACTCGGCCTGATAAAGCCCTCTTATCTAACAGACATCTCCAACTGCTCCTTTAATTCTCCGAGTTCAGCAGAGCCATACGAGACGGAGGGATTGATATGGGTTGAGTGCCCGGGTAGCAAGTCGATTGCAAAATCTATTTCCTTCTCGTGGGAATACTGCAGCTCGTTTGGAAATACATCGTGAATTCATTCACCACCTGAATGTAATCGGGAGTGCTCCGAGACTCTACCCAAACATCCTGAACCCCGACTAGGTGGTAAACATCCTTAGCTATCAACTCTCGCCTCAAGGTAGGAAATAAACCTACCTTTGGCGTAACAGAGCCGCTCTTCCACTCTCGCACCGCCTCCCTGCAAAGTGACCTGACATCTCGTCCAACATTCTACGTTGGCATAGCACGGAATCAACCAATCCATACCCATAATGGCATCGAAATCAATCATTCTAACTCTACCAGATCAACTGTAGGTCTCTAATGATCAAAGAACCCTACCGTACACCCTTGATAAATTCGCTAGCTATAATGGAGTCATCGATGGGTGTAGATACTGTAAAGGGCCGTTGTAACAATTCCTGCAAGTAACACTGTACTCGAGCCACAAATGGGATAACATAGGACAAAGTGGGACTGATCAATCAGCACATAAGCGTGGCATGAGCAAATAGTCAACATATCTGTTACCATCCTGAGACGCCTCTCGAAGTCCCGTCTCGCTAATGCATGTGCACGCGCTGAGCTCCGTACCCGAGCTAGAGGCTCCCGATCTACCTCTACTTACTCGCGAACTCGAGGGCCTACGCACCGCCGAGGCCGCTGAGCTCGTGGCCCCGTGGATCCCCTATCCCGGCTATCTCGGCTACCTTGCTCCTCGTCGGACAATCTCTCATCGTGCCCCTCCCGCCCGCATATATAACATCCCGATGAGCCATATCTACAAGCTCCTACGTGAGGCTTCCACAGAATGTATGTGCGAGGGTGTGTATCTCGCCCTTCTCTCCTCCTGCTGAGGTGAATCCACCGCTCGAGAATCACACCGACTCACCGCCCTCGACGAATAAATCTACCCTCTCGCCGTTGTGATGGAGGTGGGGGTCTAGGGGGCTCGCTTGTCAACCTAGGCTCCTGGGTCCTCTCTCGAACCTCCCTTCCAGATCTCATCTCGATCTATCTCACTGGGCTAAGAATTCCCTGACAGACCGTTTACCGTCCCGTTGCGTTGTCTAAGGCTCCTCAATAGTTCGCAAAGGCCCGCACCCTGGCAATGTCTATATCTTCCCGTAATGTAGCTATCATACATGCTCAACGTAATCCGGGTTCGTACTCCATAATAAACCTAAGGACTCTCGGGATGGCATGGTGTCGTAACAAAGCTGAGCATAGCGGGCTACTTGAGTCAAACCGTAAGGCATACTCCCGTACGCTCCGCCCGGCTCCAAGTGCAAGAACCGATCCAGTCCGGCCCGCCGACTCCCATGGCAAATAACAATCTAGAAGTGCTCTCGAGAGTACTGGGACTGTACCTGGAAAGGGAACATCTCTCCCTCGAGACCTTTCCCAAACTCGTACCACAATAACAAAACTATGTCTCGCAACCGAAATACTACCACCTCAATCGATTCGGTAGGTGTTATATGCATGACCCGAAGATCTTTCGCAGATCCGATCTAGAAATTCAATGTAATACTCGATCTCGACCTCGTGAACCGTGGGACCTAATGCCAAACCCCTCGATTCGAACCGCGCATCCACTGGGTGGCTCGCTGCTATGTGGCACCGACCGGCGCCGAGTGGCCATCATCTGTGCTAACATAATAATCTCACTGCAACTTCCTCGGTTTGACAGGTAGTACAGAGCTATCGAAGGAAAGTGCCGCTCTCCTGGCCAGCTCCCGATGAGACGGGGACTCACGTAAGGCCGTGATGATGCTCTATATCGCCCTCGTATCGGCCGATTAAGCCGAGGCATCCCGCCGGGTGCCTTCTCCGCCGCGTATCCAACTCTACTTGTAAGTAAGGTGGCACTAGTCTCGTCATTTTTATCTATGTACAGAATATGATAGTTTTAAGAACTCGAATTCTATACCGCATCAGTTTCTATGGCACGACCGAATATGAAGAAAGAGTAACTATCCTATTATGCCTTGTGCACTCCGTCTATAGTATGTGGTGCACAACACATCCATAGACAAGACTCCTACTTAGCACTCCGCTTGCAAACTCCCCGGGACACGACCGCTTCGATACAAAGTTTGTCACGCCCCGCCTCGGGAGGTATGACTGCACTCCGGTGCCCTATGGGACCCGGGAATCGCTAGACTACCGAGCCTAAGAAAAATCTGGTGTCCGGCTGGCTCGTTTACCTAAAACAACTGGGCTATATAATCTAAGCTTGTAAATACAAATTCTCCTACTCGACCGGGCCTATAGCCAATTGCATCTATAACATCGCCTAACTGTAATCATACTATATAGGAAACCTGCGCGGCCGACAAGTGCCACCATGTCGTCTAGTTATCTCTAACCGCATAACAAATGCCGAACAACTACGTGATCGTCAAGGTCACCACTACTAACTGGATATGGCCTCACACTACAACATAAACAACAATACTAAATGCCTAAACATACGCACGACCCCACACGACCGGGGGAATAATCAACCATTGTGGAGATATATACACCATCTCGCAAGCCTCTAAGAATACTCGATAGCATGGCCTGACAAATACCCCGACCTACCCGTGCATTTCATACAACAAAAGAAAATGATGTAAAACCTCTCAATATCAAGCTCCTGATGATAGAGATGATGACTCTCATACGGGCTAGGATCACGAGGACGGCCTCATCTATAGTACCGCAGTAAGTAATGCAGCGCCTAAATGCGCGCACACCGGTATTGAGTATGCAAAGAAAAACTCAACATAACCGAATACAACATAACTAGAAACTTTAACAAAAGAGAAAATATTTGAAACTGCCTGATCACGGAATCAAATGCTCTTTATCTGTGACCGAGAATAAAGTGTAGGAGCATACCTGCCGACATGGCGGTTTGCCGTTCATCACCTAATAAATAAATATATATATACATATATAGAACAAACAAGGACCAATACTAGCCCACATAAGCCGGAAAGGTGGCAACCAACAACAATCTATATACCCCTACCCGGTCAAACCATCCAAAAATAAATCACTCACCTCGTATACTAACTACGAAAGCACCCTACCGCCCCTGGGTCCGCAGTCGGGCTATGGCCTCGACTATAATCGTCTCGAGTCCCAGGACTCTGCATCAGAACCGTGATTTGTATCTCATTCAGACTGCACTGGGCCCCGCGCAAGCGCACAACAAACAAGCTATATCAAGGTGTTGACAGCCGATTACAATATCAGATTCTATCTTTCGCTCCATTTGATGGCATGCCACTGAGGACGTATACCACTCCTCTAGCGGGCGAGTTGACACAACTATTAACCCAGGGCGGTGAGGACGCCTAAGGGTGCCCTCATAGCACAAACATGTCTCAACAAATAATAATCACGTATAGCAAGTACGTGCTGAACTCGAAAATACCATTCATATTCCGATTTCTTATTCGAACTCTTTTCCGCTTTTAAATTGATTCTCATATCAACTATACCGTATCTCGAGATATTATCTCGACTGTTCGGTTATGTTGTATCTCGAGATATTATCCGACTGCTCGGCTATACTCAGAATCCGAGATATTATCTCGATATCGTTTACTAACTTATATTCCGAATATATCATAACATTATAAAACATACTTTCTAAATTCATACCGACTCAATTCACGACTTCGAATTCTTTCTTCTATAGTTCACGCCATTTGCTATAATCGATTACTAACTTGCCGGCGAACTAGCTTTACATACCTTCGCCGGAGTTCTCACTAACCGGCGTAGCCTCTACAAGATTTGCTATTTCTCCCAACCGCATTCATATATATGTCAATTATAATTAAATACGCTAATATTCTGGAAGAAAATATTACTTTCAATATATATATAGCCCAAACTTTGGCTTATCTAAAAATGGTCGAAAACTCGCTATTTCTCGAAAGTCCAGAAGGGAGAAATACTCACTTTAGGGCTAGGAAAGTATATCGACACCACTTGGAGCAATTCCACTTACCTTAGCTCCCAGAGCACGACGATTCGCCGCCAAATTTCACGAAACTCGAATCCGTAGGAATGCCTCATCGTCTTATACCTCGGTAATCTGGAGTTAATTCGAGTTTGACCGTGTTTGACTCGCTGCACCTCACGGAAATTTCACATGAATCCTCTTGTCCCTTTCTGTTTTTTTCCTCTAATTCTCTCGGAAATTATATGAAATATAATATTTAAAACGGGCTGAGGCTTTTATACTGGGACTGGGACAGGCCTCCGTGACACCTGCAAGTTAACGCCGCAGGCCCTCCCTCTCGTGGCACGTTGTTATCGCGGGAGGGCTCCCTCTTCCGCGATTGGTTCGACGAATTTTTATCCGGGTCTTTCCCTGCCTTTTCCCAAGATATATGACATTCAAACTCTAACCAACATGCGAATAAAGCATCTACATGTCGAAAATTTATGGGGTGTAACACATGGTCGGGCCTCATGAGGGCAACAAAGCTTGAAAAATGTCGAAACTCCTATATCACCCTCACCCGAACATAACCGTTGAACTTGTCCACCTCTCTTCAGATCTAATCAAAAATCGAGGACGTTATCGACATCACATGTACCTTCTTTTCTCCTATTACACTTTCCAAAGGAAATTAAATCGCTTGTCTATAGTACCAGTAGGCCCCTACCAGCCCCCTCCGCCCATTCTCTCTCTCTCTCTACCTATCTATCTATCTATCTATCTATCTCTTCAATGCTAATTGATTCTCTCGTTTACTTGAATTTCATCTTTACAGTTCTTCTCGCTCCGTATCTTCTCAACTTCTTGCACATTAGTACTTTGTGCACGGTGTATCATGAATTTAGTAATTTCTATCAATGAAAAAGGTTTATTTTATTCCAGTTTTTAGTTTTGAAGATAGGTTATGGTTCTCAAATATTGAGTTATAAAAATCCTCGAAAATGTTTAATTTCCAAAACATGAGCATTTTTCCGATAGAGAGGCGGACAAAGCTAGGTTTTTCTTTTAACCTACTTTATTTAGTTACGGGCATTGTTCACTTGTGTATGTGCATGTTGTAACTGAATTTTACTAGTTTTAGAAGGAAGTTCACCCGACCTACAAATTATCATAATCCCGTGCATGAAGCTAACCCCCGATTTCTGAATAATTTAATCACTTCATATCCTCACATTTGAGGCAGTAATCACATAACATCATAACCGAGTTCCTATAAGATCGTTAGACTTTCCAAAGAAACGTATACTCATTTAAGATGTGCATTAAAAGTTAAATGTTTGAAGTTGAATACACATCTAATATTAAGATGTTTTACTAAGATCTAAATACTAAATAATTAACACTAATTGTTTTTTTAACATGTAATTATAGAAAACTTGGCTTTATTTTTTTTATTATATAGAAGAGCTAAGAGAGGGATGACCAAGGGTATAACTGTAATTTCACTCTCTATAGTTTATTTAGTTTCTATATATTGTCTTCTAATTTTCTCCATGTGGTTCAACATCTATCACAAATACCATACTAGCTTTTCTAGAATCTATCTATATTTTCAATTTTTATTTTTCTATTAAAATAATATAAATTGTAACAAAATGTTCAAATTTTAACATAGTTGTATTTCATGCAAGGAGTATTTAATTTTTAGAAAAATCAATCAACTTATAGAAAGTTCTAATGACTTTCATATTTTGGAAGAAAGTTCTAATGACTTTCATATTTTGGAAGAGTAAAAAAATGTTACACCCCGTAAGTCTCTAATGTTTAGTCGGCATATTCGTACGTTAGTCAAGAGTTTTAGAGTTCGACACCTATGAAAAAGGGCCCGGGGAAAGATCGAACAAGCGCGGAATCGAGGTAGCGAGGGGAGAAGGCCGACAAGCGCTATTGTATGCAAGGCAACGTGTTACCACCTCTCCTCGCGGACGGCACCATGACACGACTTAATTTGCCACATTGGAGGCGGACGACGACCCCCGTGTCCACCGCCCAAGTCTTATGCAGCATATTATGCCGATCCTCGGGATGTTATATCATATAAGAAAAGCCTCATCCAGAGAGTAAAGGGTGTGATATTTTTAAGTTATATTCCTCCGACTACCGCCAAACACCGACTAAATTCCAATTAACTTAAGGTATCGAGTTCTAAGCTCCTCAAGTAGGAGCATTATTATAGAGTTTTTCAAAATACACCCGACAAATCGAAAACCCTACCACGTAAAATTGTTAGAATTGCTCCAAACCGAATCCTAAATGATCACTGTGCGCCAGCAAGTATTCCTCCCCTTTTGAACCCTCGGGAAATTATAGGTTTACCTGCATTTTTGCACAGTTGAATTAATATTGTTATAAGTATTAAAAGTTATCATTTCGAGATGAATTTGGTATTAAAAATAGTCTCTTCCTCCCAAAAGAATACAATTGCGCTGGGAAAGAGCTATCAATACGCAATTGAAACCTCACGCTAATTAGAAATCGGCGATCGAGGTTTGTTGGGCGCGAAGTCCTTCGGCAAGTTAGTTTCTTTAGTATTGTAATACTCTGCTCGACCTCAAGAAGAGAGTAAGAAGTATATCTATTGTGATTAGCTATCGCTATTAGTTGAAATCGCATCTATGTTTAATTTGGGGATTGACTGCCCCGTATAGTTTCCTTCATAACCAACCCTGTGGTTACTAGTTGTGAACATACCCGCTAGGCTAGATGATGTCGCTCCAAGAGCGGTATGCCATCCGCGAGGGACGAAGATGGGGTCCGAGCCTCTTATGGTCCATTCCATGTACGGCTTGACTATTATATGTCGTATCCGCCTCCACACCCCCATCGAGCTTGGTGCTCCTGGTAGATATCGTGGAGTACACTAGACTTAGACACAATTACGCTTAGGGCTGTTGCTAACTTTTGAATACCCAAGAGACTCGGGCATGATGGCTATAGTTATTAGATGATCTTAAACAGACTTTGTTAGGGGGTATATGATTGAAGTGTACTGTCGAACTATGGGGGCCCGGTGGACTATTTTGTGCTAGTTGTAACTTCTAGCTTATAAAGTCTTAGTTCTTGTTTGCATTGTTAATGAGCAGATTAGATGTACAGAAGTTTAGCTATTCATGTAGTAATTTATTCTTTTTATTTAGTTACTTTTATGTTCCTTTAGTTCTTTTAGTTCATTAAGTTATTTACAAGCATTACCTACATATTTGGTACATATTATACCGATGCCCACCTCCCACGGTCGATTACTTGCCTCGTAGGTGCGGATAGATACGGATCATGACCTTCCTAGTAAATGCCACTCAATATTAGCAGCCATAGCCGCCCTCGCCCTCCCAGCTACCACAGGTTTGTTTCCTTTTGATCAGATGCTTTACGGCAGGTCTAGGTCCTGCCTCAACCATTATATCACTCCTGGTGAGGCTTGCGGCATTGTTTCGTATTTTCTTGTGGTTAGTTGTTGTTGGCCGTGTGGGCCTCGCGTATGCTTTACTTTTACGTGCTGGCGTGTGGGGCCTTGTTTAGTCATTAGTTAGCTACTGCCGACCATCGCCTCGCTTAGTGTTGGATTTGCTTTACGCTATAAGTAGACATCATGGTGGTTTTGTCGTCCCGCATGATTCCTCATATTACCCGTTTTTGGTTAACCTGCTTTTTACAAAGGGCTATAAGACCTCGTTTCTGGCCGTGACTTTATTTACAACCGTGATATAGCCCGTTGTTTTCTTGAATTGGATTGCAAAAGTGGCACAAAAAGTGCATAGGCCTAGCGATCGGGGCCGAGCTCAAGTGTGGCACTAGGTGCCAATCATGCCTGTTAGTGGGGCGCGACAAAAATTATATGTACATCTAAAAAGACGTGAGTCTCTTATTTTTTATCATCAAAAGATTACGAGGGAATTTTTTTTGAATTATTAGTATTTTCAAGTACCGTATGTACTTTTTTTTGTGTAATATCTAATTTAATCATATGTTATGCTATTTACTTTTAATACAACATATTTTCAATAATTATTAAAAACAACTAATTTAATTTTAAAAGTTATTATTTTAAATTTTAAAATATAATTAATTTTATTTTTAAATTTATTTTTGTTCTAAAATATATACAAATAAATTAGTGAAGAAATGAATGGAATATTAAATTAAGATAAAAAATAATAAAAGATAGTTTAATTAAATTACTAAATTCAGAAAGATAATTAAAACTAAACAAATAAAAAAAAAGCACACAAAAACACATAATAATTATATTTTGTATTATAATTCTAATATAATTAAAATATTAATATTTTATTTCATTTTAAATATTTGAAATTAAATTTAGATATTTGAACTAATGTAAGTTTCAAGTGTAAGTTTGTTCTAATTCTTTGAAGTTATTTAATCAAATTTTTGATAAAACCAATAAGTATTTGTTGAGTCCAATTTACGTATATTGATAATAAATATTTTATACTTTTAAATTAATCAAATCAAATTTAATTAATTATAAAATATTGCTTACTTTATTTTTCAAGTTATCAATTAATGCTTAATATTGCTATTTTTTTTGTCTAAACATAATTTTGAAAATAATTTCTTTAAGCAAGTTATCTTTTTTTTAAATATTAAAGAATTATAAAATATTATATTTGAGAAATTGGCAATGAACTATTATATTGATCATGTTTTGAACATATAACTTATTAAAAATTAGAGAAATAAATGAATTTTTCTTTACTTTGCTTATAGATACTTATTTCCTTGGTAAATAAAATTACTTAATCATCAAAAATAAAACAAAATAATTGCTGTGATTACAAATTTAGAAAAAAAAATAAAACAGTAATTAAACATCTTTTTGTTTTAAGCTTAGAATATAATGTTTTAAGAGTTAAAATATTAAATTAAACATTAATTAATATATAATTTATTAAATCTAACAATCAAATTATATTCTGATCCTAATAAACTTATTTGATTATGCGATAGTAAATACAAATTAAATGTTAATCCTAAGTTTCTCTGTATGAAATTTATTTTCTCTCTGGCTTTTGACTAATATCATCCTTAATGTTTCACTCAAACTTTCATTACATCTCACCATCCAATTTAACTGAAGCATCTATTATGTTTGAAATTTTTAATCAAAAACATCATGTTAACCTTTTCATCCCTTTAACTACAGCTTTATTTTGTCACATGCAATATTTCTTGTTCATCTTTTAAACAATGTCACGTTAACTTTTCAAAGTTTAAAACAACAAACTAAGACTTGGACCTAGGCCTTTAGTGCCCTCCATTGTCCAGTTGTGGATATTTGAGTGGTCCTTAGTTGCTCCAAGTTCTTTAAATTTCTTTTGTGCTTCATTATATGCTATCATACCTAAGGACCGTGTCTTTAAAAGACGGTAATACGCTTGAATCCTGGGCAAGAGAGTTAGAAGCATATCTATTGTGATTAACTATTGCTATTAGTTGAAATCGGTACCTATGTTTAATTTGGGGATTGATTTTGCCCCGTATAGCCTATAACCAACCCTGTGGTTACTAGCTGTGTCGATACCGCCAGGCTAGACGACGCCGCCCAAGGGAGCAAGATGCCATCCGCGAGGGACGAAGATGGGGTCCGAGAGCTCTACAGTCCATTCCATGGTCGGACTATTATATGTCGTATCGGCACCACACCCCCTTCGAGCTTGGTGCCCCTGGGTAGATATCGTGAGTCCACTTGACTAGGACACAACCACAGCTCAAGGCCGAGCCAGCCTGGGCCAGTGCACTAGGGACTGGTAGACGAATATAGTTATTAGATGACTTAAATAGTGACCTAGTTAGGGGTATATATATTAGCACTGCCGCAGCTTATGGGGTCCTGTGGTTATTTTTTGTTGGTTGTACCTTCCGGCTTATGGGGGTCAAGGTTCTTATTTGCATTAGTACCGAGATTAGGGGAATAATAGGAAATTCAGCTGGTCTGTGTAGTATCATTCTTTTTTCATTTTTTAGTTACTTTTAGGTCTCTTTTAGTCCATTCAATTATTTATAGTCGCCTTACATGTTCGGTACATATTACCGACGCCCACCTTCTAGCACTACATCACTCGCCTCAGGCATAGACGCACAGACCTTCTAGTAGCCATCCAAGATTAACAAAGGCAAACGCTCCTTTCCTCTCGGGAGCTGGGTCGCCTAGGAAGGTTTGCCTTTGATCAGACAACAAGTGGGTAGATCGGGGCTCAGACGTCCATTATATCACTCCTGGGAGGTCATAGATTGGTTTCATATCAGACGTGGTTAGTTGTTGCTCGCTGGCGTGGCGCCCGAGTATGCTTTATTTTACGTGTTGGCAATGTGGGGCCTTGTTTAGTTGTTAGTTAGCGGTCTTGCCAGCCATAACTCGCTTAGTGTCGATTACTTGAATATAACTAGACACTGCATAAGGGGTCTTGTCGCCCCTCGGCGATTCCCCTGCCATCACCGCTTTTTGGTTAGATGTTTTCTTTTATAGGTGGCTGGTAAGGCTCACACCTTTGACCAGATGGCTAACAGATATAGCCCTTGCTTTCGAATTAAGTTGTAAAGCCAGAACAAACATGCACAGCCTAGCCGCCGGGGCCGTATTCCAAAGTGTTGCACTAAAGGCCACATCCCAAGGTGTGGCATGACAAACTTGGTATCGTAGCAGTGTGTCGATCTCTAGGGAGTCTCGGGTGAAGTTGTGTGAAGTAGAGTCTTGTTTATGGATATGTTATGCACCACATTCTATAGACAAACAGCGAGGCATGATAGATGGTTACTTTTCTTATAGTTCATAGAGCTATACTGTATGTGATTTGTGTCCCTAAGCTACTTTAATCTGCTACTAAAAATGTTTTGATGACACGATTGTAATGACAGTAGTTAGATGTCGCAGCTAGAGAAGGGGTACTAGCAGCTCTCGCTTAGAGTCAACCTGATCCGAGGGCGACAGGAGAATTCATCTCTGGCCTCCCTAATACTCGCCATAATGGTGAGCAGCCTTGGGAGCGGTATGACGCGTCACATTCACCTCCAAAGCAGTTTTCTATACCGATACCATCGCATCAAGAAGTCAAGAGCATTTTTTCCATGTTACCAAATGATTACTGCGCCAACGTCACCAAAGGGCCCGTGGTTGCCGACCCTGAGGGACCAGTAGTTCGAGGTCCGAGAGTTTATCGCACTCAGCTCGTTAGCTGATGTGGACGCGACCGAGATGAGACCTCAGACTCTTGGACCAACCGTAGTGGATCTTCGTGGCATGCATGCCACGCCGGCGAGGCTGAGTTAGTGGTATTTTGATTATGACATATCGCATTATGGTACGAGAGTTGGGAGAGGTCCTAAGGTAGGATGTTCCCCCCTAACTTGGTCCAGCCTTTTCGAGGCCTCTCGGGACCACTATCTACCGCAAGAAACTAAATGTGCCCGGTAGATCAGTTTTTGCATTTTGGAGTAGGGTTCGATGAGTGTTCGGGAGTACGCTATGAGATTTGACTCAGTCTAATATGCACCAGCCTTTTGTAGATACCATGTCACTAAATGGTGCACCGAGCCATACATGGGTCAAGCATGTATCACGTGAGACTTGCAGTTGCTCTACTCATGCGCGAGAGGACATGGATATTTCGGTGTCTAGCATTTCCGTCGAATACCGAGAGGATCAGCAATGGGCAAATGGGAGATAGAGAGAACAAATCGAGGCAAATGCTGCTAGACCTAGTGATACACAGCAGAGCTCCGCACCTAGGCCATGACTAAGCGATACGCAGCAGAAGTTTTTTAGTAGACCTAGGGTCGGTGACTAATGTGCAGTATCTCACCTGCACTCCCCCACCTCCACAGCAATAAAAGGGAGTAAGCACTGTGTCATCTAGGCTGTGACCTGGCTGCAGCTCACGACTCATCTGCCCTTCGCAGCAGAGGGTTAGAGTAGAGTGGATCACCTGCCACTTGCCCTATATGTAGTCAACGCTCAAAATAACAATGCAGTATGGTTCTTCGCTTGTTACACCAGGATGTGGCGGGTCACCTGAGACTGGCCCGCCTGTGGTTTAGAGTGGACGGACCGACAGACAAATCTTCGCAGGGGTCATGTGCCCTAAAGATCTCAAGGTGGCGAGGGTCTCGCCTTCATCTGGCAGAGGCCGAGGCAAGTCAGGGCATCTAGCTTCAGCACCTGGTCCTGCATCGCACTTATGCTTACTGGGGTGACAGAGCGGAGTCGTCACGGAGCATAAAGGACAGTGTATGTTGGACATTTGCTCTCATTTCGTGTATGTTTAATAGATCCGTGTTCCACTTTGTCTTATTATGATACCATAAAGCCCGAAAATTCTGTGATCACTGTAATTTCTTCGCCGATTTTTTCACGTCCAAACCTATCTATGATTCTATTATAGCTAAAAAGGATCTACCTGTAGGTTGCACAATGTAGGTTGTTGGTCGCCATACTTTAGCAAATTTGGTGGAATTAGAAATGATCGATTTTGATGAAAATATGGGTATGGATTACAAGACCATGTTACGCCAACGGGAGAATGTCGACCAAGACTATTCGGTTTCACTTTCCAGGAGGTAGTACTGAGATTAGGAAAGGCAATACAAACTACACCAAAAGGTAGGTTTATATCCCAACTTCTGGCGAGGAGGTTGATAAGGTCAGCACAGCGATCATATTGTCGCGGTTCAAGATATCCAAAGTGTAATCCCCGACTCTTCAATCTATTCTGCAGTCAATGAATTTCCGACGTGTTTCTGTATCTAACTCTTCATCCTCCGTAAAGGAAATCACTTTTCATTGATTTGCTACCAGAACTCAAATTTCTATATCCATCCCTCTCAGATCAATGGCTCCTGCGCAGCTTAGAGAATTGAAAGAGCATGAAAGATTCAGACAATGGCTTTATCGTGCCGGTACTTCACCACGAGGGCGTACGCTTTGTTCGTGAGAAAGAAAAGATGGCTCCCTCCGCATGTGTATGATTGTTATGCACTAAATAAAATCACTATCAAGAACAAGTACCAACTCCCCGTAATAGCACTTGTTTGATCATACAAGGGGCTTGTGATACTTTTTCTAAGATAGATTGAGGTCAGTATATCACTGTAAAGTGGGTTCGAGGGAGAGACATTCCAAAGACTGTGACTGTGTATGACCATTTTGAATTCCCCGGTCATGTCCTTCAAGCTGACGAATGCCCGTAGTGTCTATGGATCCGAAGGGAACCGTATATTCAGCGATCTCGGATTTGTTTGTGATAGTATTTATTGATGATATTTTGGTGTATTCTCGTTCGTAAGAAGAACATCGAGATCATTTGCGAATAGTGCTCTAGATTCTCAAGGATCGCTAGTTATACGCAAAATTTACTAAATGTGAGTTTTGGCTAATTCTCGTGGCCTTTTGTGCCATATTGTGTCGGAGTAATGGTATTCGTAGATTCACAAAGATCGAAGCAAAGAAATGCATGGCTCTAGACCTACAACTCCAACCTGAGGTATCAGCTCTCAGATTAGCCTAAGCTGTAAGATTTGTAGAGGGGTTTTCTACTTTATCACACCTTGACCAAGTAAACTCGTGAAACGACCAAGTTTCACTGGACTGAGGCACGTGGAACAGAAGTTTGAATTGAAAACATATTGACATCAGCAAAAGATATTCGCCAAGGTCTCAGAGGGTTATGCAATGTACCTGATACTAGGGTTAAGGTGTGTTCTGATACAACACAAGTAGGCGTACTGCTTGCTTCGTGGCACCGAAAAAACATGAAAAGAACTATCCCACTCACGGCCTAGAGTTAGCTACAATAGTTCATGCCTTAAAAATATGGAGGCACTATCCATGGTGTCCATAGATATTTTCATCGATCATAAGAGTCTCCAATATATCTTCACAGAACAAATAAATTCAGACAGTTGTCACTGCTGGGACTCATCAAGGACTACGACGTGAATATTTTATATCATCCAAGACTGAAGCTAATATTGTAGCAGTATGCCCTTAGTCGTGACTGGTCAGCAGTTTACCGCACTGAGGCTCGAACAACAAAAGTCGTCCCGAGAATTGCACCAGCTTAGCTAATAGCCATCCGACAGTAGACTCCTGGAGACAATAAAATGATTCTGCATACCGCGTATCATCTCCGTTGTAGAAGTAAAAGAGCAGACGTATGAAGATCCTAATCTCACAACGAGAGAGATAAAGTTCAATGGGTGAAGTATCAACTTTCGAGGTAATCGGGCACGTGGGTCTCGAGGTGTGTAGGTCGCTCTCAAGGCTCCAAATGTGAGGCAGATTCTTGCCAACAGATTGCTGGCCGAGGTACATTACTCCCGTTATCTTCACCCAGTTCAACAAAGATATATCATGACATAAATGAGATTTACCTAAGTGGGCCTGGAATGGAAAGTGTGTAGCCGAATTTGTAGCACAATACCCTAACCGCCAGTTAGAAGTAAAAGTGGAACATTAAAACTCCGTGATTGACACAGAAATAACGGCCTATGTGGAAATGGGAAGCAATCAAGATGGACTTTGTTACAGGTTACCTCTGCACTGTGTGCGTTATATGATTCTATCTCAAAGATTGCTGATGATTGACGTAAGCCGCCTCATTTTCTCGCCAGCCAGACTACCTTCTCGCCCGAGGACTATGTTGAATTGTATATCAAAGAAATAGTTCGATTGCATGGTGTCCCAATATCGATTATTCTGATAGAGGAGCACAATTCATAAACTAGATTATGGCGCTATTTTAGAAAGGCTCGAAATTTGTGTTAATTTGAGTACAATTTTCCATCCTCAAACAGATCGGCAGTAGAACGTACAATTCAGATGCCCGAGGATATGTTGCGAGCGTGTGTGTTAGACTTTGAGGGCAGTTGGGATGAATACACTACCCCCTTATTGAATTCTCTCCCTACATAATAATAGTTATCATTCGCAATCCATGGCGCGGCGAAGCCTTATAGCCGGGCTAAATGCAGTCTCAAGTGGGTTGGTTCGAGGTTGGAGTATCGCAGTTAATTGACCGTACATAATCCACCGCCGAGGAGAAAGTAAATATCGTAGAGCATTTGCTGATAGCTCGAGTCACTGTACCCATTTAATGTGGCGTGTGTGATTCGAAATTCAATGCATAACCGGGTATTTTCGAAAGTTTCGCCAATGAAGGGCGAATGAGGTTTGGTAAAAGGGGAAAGCTTAGCCCGAGGTTTATTAGGTCGTATCTGATCCTCCAAGAATAGGCAAAGTGGCATACAAGTTAGATTTGCCTTCAGAGTTAGAATTGGTTGCCCTGGGCTTCATGTATCGATGTTTAAGTGTATAGGGAATCCGTCCCGAGTTGTGCTAGTTGAGAATGTCCAAATTATCGAGGATTTGGCCTACGAAGAGGTTCCAAAGGGCCATATTAAATTGACAAAGTTCGCAGTTGAGGACTAAAGTTGTCACCTTTGTTAAGGTATTGTGGAGAAACAAGAATAGAGAAAAGATGACTCGAAGCGAGGACGATACGAGATCTAGATATCCTCATTTGTTCCAGATTAGTCCGCATCATGCGCTATGGCTTTTCATGGTCCATATCAAGGGGAAACCGCCAAAATTTTTCCGTAATAATAGTTGAAGGAGTTAGATTCCAATGTTGTGATTGACATTCGAGGACGAATGTTCCTGTGAGGGAGTGATGTTATACCCTATAAGTCCCTAATGTTTAGATGGCATATTCATACGTTAGTTAAGAGTTTTAGAGTTCGACACGATGAGAAAGGGCCTCGGGGAAAGGTCAAAGAGTGCGGAACCGAGGTAGCCAGTGGAGAAGGTCTGGACAGCCGCCACAAGGGGCAACGTGTCACGCACTCCTCGCGTATCAAGGCAAACGTGGACACAAGACCCTAATTTGCCGTGTTGGGGTCTGTGGATGTCCACCGCCCAAATTTTTATATATTATGTTGTATACTTGGATGTTATATCATATAAGAGAAGCCTCTGGCCCAGATAGTGAAGGGCGCGACATTTTAAAGTTATCTTCCTTCACTACGCTGCAAACGCCGCCTAAATCTACTAAATTTAGGTATCGAGTTCTGGCCCAGGAGCATTACTTACAAAGTTATTTTCAAAATACGCCCAAAGAAATCGGAACCCCGCCGCATAAAAGTTATCGAATTGCTCCAACCGATTTCTAAATGATCACAAAAAGAAGTATTCCTTCCTTCGAACCCTCGAGAACAGGTGGCTTTGCCGTATTTTACGTAGTTGAATTGTTATTGTTATTAGTATTAAAAGTTATCATTTTGAGCCGAATTTGGTATTAAAAATAGTCTCTTTCTCCTAGTAATACGATTACAGTTTGAAAGGGCTACCGAATATGAATTAAAACTCGCTAATCGAAAATCGACGATCGAGGTATGTTAAGGCAAATTCATTCAAGTAGTTAGTTTCTTTAGTATTGTAATACGCTTTGAATCCCAAGAAGAGAGCCAAAAGTATATCTACTGTCATTAGCTATTGCTATTAGTTGAAATCAAGACTTATGTTTAATTTGGGATTGACTTTGCATTATATGTGCCTTCCATAACCAACCCCAATGTTACTAGCCGCGCCGACGCCCGCCAGGCTACGACGTTGCTCCAAGGAGCGCGTATGCCGTCCACGAGGAATGAAATGGGATCCGAGGGCCTCATACAAATTCATTTTGGCACAGCCTATTATATGTCGTATCGGCACCACATCCCCTGGCCGAGCTTGGCAACGGGGGTAAGGGAGAATGTGAGTCCACTAGATTCTTAGACACAACTACGCTCAGGCCAAACGGCCCGGCTGCACCCGGTGGGACTAAGGATGGCCGAGTTGGCTTGGGATGACTCAAAGCAGACCTTGTTAGGGGTATATAGATTGAAGTGTACTCATCGTATTCCCATGGGGCCTTGTGGATTATTTTGTGCTAGTTGTAACTTCTACCATAAACTAAGGTTCTCGTTTGTATCATATCGATGGGGACAGACACAGAAGTTCACCTATTCAAGTAGTATCTCTATTCTTTTCATTTAGTTGCTTTAGGTTCCTTTTAGTTCATTGGGTTATTTACGCTACTACCTTGCCATATTCTACATTACATATATCGACTCCCACCTTTAGACGTCGCATTACTTGCTTGTAGGTGCGGATAGATGCGATCGTGACCTTTTCTAGTAGCTAGCCAAGATTAGCAAAGGCAAATGCGCTTTCCTTTCTGTAGCCAATACCAAGGTTTACTCTTTAATTTGCATAATTTACGGGTAGGTTTGGGCCTTGTCTCGATCATTATATCACTCCTGTGAGGCTTGCGTATTATTTCGTATTTCCTTGGAAATAGTTGTTGTTGGCCGTGTGGGCCCTGGCATGCTTTATTTTACGTGTTGGCAATGCAGGGGCCTTGCTTAGTTGTTGAAGAAGTGGCCTTGCCTACCATAGCTCGGCTTTGCCGGGATTTACTTACGCTTCTAACTGTATATCACGGCTGGCTTTGGTTTACCAGATAAAGATTCCTTGTTATTGCATGTTTCGTTAATCAAGCTTTTACAGTACAGTAAGGGCTTGTCACGGAGCTTTATTTACAAGCCGAGATATAGCCCGTTGTTTTCTTGAATTTGCTGCAGTCGGGGCACACAAAAAGGCATGTGCCCAGCCAGCCGGGCCAGATTCCAAGCGCGACATCAGTGCCAATCACGCCCTAAGGCGGGGCGGACAAAAATTATTATATGTACATCTAAAATGATGCGAGTCTCATTTTATCATCAAAAGATTACGAGGGAATTTTTTTGCTCATATGCTATTTCTTCTCTTAATAACATATTTTCAATAATTATTAAAATAACTAATTTAATTTTAAAAGTTATGAATTTTAATTATTTGAAAGTTAATTTTGTTAAAAATAAAAAAAATAAAAAAAATAAAAAAAATAAAAAAAATAAAAAAAATAAAATATTTTTTTTAGATATTTATTAAATTAAGATAAAAAATAATAAAGATAGTTTAATTAAATTACTATTTTTAATATTTATTAAAGTGCAATTAATCATGATTTTAAAATATAAGTGTTCACTAGATTTAAAATAATTTTTTTTATTTAAATAGAGATTAAGTTTATATTTTATTTCATTTTAAATATTTGAAATTAATTTAAATATTTGAACTAATGTAAGTTTCAAATGTAAGTTTGATCTAATTTTGAAGTTATCGAATCAAATTTTGATAAAACCAATAAGTATTTGTTGAGTCCAACTTACGTATATCACAATAAGTATCTTTTATAAATTTAATTAATTCAAATCAAATTACTAATTATAATATATTGCTTACTTTATTTTTCAAGTTAATACTCAATGCTTAATATTATTTTTTTGTCTAAACATAATTTGAAAAATAATTTTTAAGCAAGTTATCTTTTTTAAAATATTAAAGAAATTTCATAAAACATTATATTTGAGAAATTATACGAACTATTATATTGATCATGTTTCTTAATAATTAATTATTGGAAAATTAGAGAAATAAAATGAATTTCTCTACTTTGCTTATAGATACTTATTTCCTTGGTAAATAAAATTACTTAATCATCAAAATAAATAAATTAATTAAGTGATTACAAATTTTAGAAAATAAATGCATAATTATAATATAAAATTACATATAACTAATTAACATTGATAAGAACGAATTTAAAATAAAGGCTAATAATTATTATATAATTCTATTAAATCTAACAATCAAATTATATTCGAATTCTAATAAACTTATTTGATTATGCGATAGTAAAATACAAATTAAATGTTAATCCAAAGTTTTATCTATATGAAATTTATTTGCTCTCTCTTAGTTTTTTGACCAATATCATCCTTATTATTGGTTTCACTCAAATTTTCATTACATCCTTATACAATCCAATTTAACTGAAACATCCCTTATTTGAAACTTTTAATCAAAACATCCCTCTCGTTAACTTTTCATCCCTTTTGTAGCGAGCTTTATTTGTCACATGCACATTTGTTCATCTTTTAAACAATGTCACATTAACTTTTTAAATTTAAAACCAACAACTGCATGAGTTGACCTAGGCCCTTAGTGCCTCCATTGTCCGGGGCCTGGATGTTTGAGTGGTCCTTAGTTGCTCCAAGTTCTTTAAATTTCTTGTGTGTCATTATATGCTATTTGCTACTAAATAAAATTTTGCAACATAAATTTTAAAATTCTCAATCCAGTATGGTGATTACATAAAGTGAATATCCAAATATACTGTGGCATGGACAACAACTTCTAAGAAGGATATGAAAAATGAGTGTAGGCTTTAAATCAAGAGTCTACAAATACCAACAATTTAGTAATAAAATCGTACTACCTTTATTGAGGTTTCCAAGAAGATGATTAACTTATCTAACACCAACAACAATTCTAACAATACTCCACTATTTTACATAATCGAGATTGTGAATATAGATGGTTAATACCAAAGAGGAAAAGTGACCTATCAGTAGATTACCAATATTTTTAGAATAATGCTTGTGACTATTATAATCGACACACAAAGAATTTGTCAATTGAAACTTGATTTTTTTTTTTGTAAAATTTCTAAAATTCCCAATTCTGTGAGACTCGATAGAGTTTTGCCTTCGCTACGAAATTCCTCGTTTACTCTGAGACTATGTTCAAGTACAAGAGCTAAAGAAAGAAGAAGATTAAAGAGATCAGTTGTTTGATTTTTTTTATATTCTTCAGCACTTATTTTTGTTCTTTATAGAACTTGTTAAAAAATAAATTAAAGAAGGATACATAAATTTTATGCAGATAAAATAAAGTTTTGTTAGAAAAAGATGAAAAAGTTAACAGAGGGATGTTTTTAGTTAAGTTTTTCAAACTTAAGGGATATTTTCAGTTAAGTAAAATAATGTAAGGATGAAATGAAAATTTTGGTAAAATAATAGGGATGATATTGGTCAAAAACTCACCCTACCTCGTTTCTCTTCATCGCTATCTTCACACTCTTGAATCGTTCCTCTTCTTATTATTCTTTATTGGTTAAAACCCCACTTCGTTACTTTTATTTGCTCGCCTTTTATATATCTCCGGGCGGTAAGTGTTGTTTACGTTTTAATTTTGTATTTTGTTGGTTTAGCATTTACCCATTTTATCAGAATCCCATATGATTTCTTTAATGAAAAAATGTATGTAGTGTGGATCTTGTTTTGTTTTTTCATCTGAAATCATTGAAGCTTTATTGGTTCTTTCTTTGAGGCAACTTGCAGTTGATAAAAAGTGATGTTTGACTTACTTCAGAGTTTGGAGAAGTCTTGGAAATTACTTGCGTTTGTATACCTGAGGAGGTCTTTAGTGGATACAAGATGTAATTGTTTAGTGCTTGTCCTTTATTTCTAGTGGTAAAGCCTTCACTCAGTAAAACAGGAGATGGGCACAACAAATTTGTATGTTTTGAGCATTGAGGAAGTTGAATCATGTTGTCTCTTCACATTTATTTACATGTCTGTATGCTTAAAGATATGTTGTCACAGCTAATCTGAGGCTATAAAAGCATTTAGGTTTTCTTTGACAGATAAAGCTACCAGGTGCAGCAAACTAAAAGAATTTCTGTAAGTTAACAACTTATTGATTTATCTTATTCAATAAATAGATAGAGCAAAATTTCTATAGTCGAAGCCTCAACAAAGATAAGCACTTTGATGTTTATTATGTTTGGTCACTCCTTTAATGTAATGTGGAAATTTGTAACCGATAATGAGTATTGAAAAAGTGAGTAAAAGAGTAAGGATAGACTTTTTCACCAATCCTAACCAGTTTAGGAAGTTAGTAGATTCTATTCCTCATTGTATATTTGTTAATAACACATAAAACTGAAAAGAGTTATATGTTAGATAATAGAGGAAGTAGTAGGGGACTTTCATATTTGCAATTGCACTAGCTAGGACCCTAGGACGCCTGCCTGCAATGGGTTAGAGGCTTCATTGGTTCAGTGTTATTTTTCTTGTGAGCTTAATTTATGTAGATGTTTGTTCCTGTAAAAGTCCTCTCCGATTTAAGTAAAAAAATAAAAAAAAACACTATAAATTAAAATTTTCAAAAATTAAAAATATTTTTAAAAAAAAAATCTGTTTACATTTTTATATTTGATTCATGTTGTTAGTCTCTTTTTAAGTTCAGGGACTTACATATGTCTTAGACTCATCAATTGCATTATGATCTTGTGAGATTGCTCCATGAAAAATGGATCAACCTGCTTATATTAGCCATGAAAATCACAATCAACACCTAAACTCAGACTTAGAAGGGACATATATGTTGGCTTGGGCTGTTGTAGGTCGATTGCTTGGCCCATGCACGGCCTTAAATTGCCTAGTAAAAACTCAAATATGAAGTTCATAAAATACTATATTAATATTTAATCTAATTAGTAGCTCGGCTTGGTTGACTATTTGAACTTTTCATCTTGTTGGGCGAGGGTCCGATTCCCTACCTTGTAATTTCCTTCCCCATTTCCCCCTTCCCCTATCCCACTAAAATATATTTTTCTAAAAATTATACGCAAGCTGGTGCCGGGTGGATCGCGAAGTGGTGGTGGTCAGGTGCCGATCGGGATTATATTGGGTGATACGGTGGTTGGGGTAATAGAAAATGGTGATGGTGGCCGGACAGGTGATTAATGCGATTGTTGATTGGGTAGTTGGTGATGACAACTCATTATTATGTATGGATGACAGAGACAACCAATGGTAGTGAAGAATGCCGGTGGGTTGGGTCATATATAGTGGTGATTGTGGGTTGCATTGATGATAAGTACTGATGATTGTAAATAATGGCCGATGGTGCGACTGTTGACTATGTTGATTAATGGTAGTTATGGTGGGAGTGACGGGTGGTTATGGTGGTGGATGGTGGTAGTTTATAATGGTGGGCGCTGATCATTAGCTGGAAAGTAGATGAGTAGTGGTGAATCGCTTAAAATAGTTGATAGACATCTTAATAATATTAAGACTTTGTTAGAAATCTTAATCATTCGTATCTATTAGACCCATTAAGTGGTTGTAAAATTAGACAAAAACAAAGAATCGGATGATTAAGATTCGCATCTAAAAACAAACAAATTTAATGATTGAGATCTCAATGGTTAAAGATTAAGAGAGCTTCACTAAGTACAAATAAACCAGGCCTCATTTGTTTTTATTAAGATTAAGACGAGAATTCGAATGCATATTTGAATATTAAGGATGCATTAAGATTTAAATGTTTGAATTTGAATACACATCTAAATATTAAGATGTACTAAGAGCTAAATACTTACCTCGTTTGTCCCAATTTATGTGGCATACTTTCCTTTTTAGTCTCCGTTCCTAAAAGAATATCACCCTCTATAACTAGAACAAGTTAACTTTAAATTGCTCTTTCCCTTCAAGAAATGATTTATAGCCATAAAATGTGTAAGATTTGTTAGATCACAAATTTCTTTAAAGTCTTCCTTTCAAACATTGTGCCTAATCAAATGGTGTCATATAAATTCGAATGAAGGGAGTAAATAATTAAGGCTATTTGTTTTTCCAACATCTAATGATATAAAACTCATCTTTATTTAGAAATTAATAAGTATAAAATTCAAATTAAATACTAAATTAATCTAATACTATATCAATAACATATTTTTAAAAATATGGAAGTTGGTGGTGGTGATTGCTTGCAATGGTGAGATCGTGGTGTCGATTGGGTATTATGTTGGGTGGTGGTGGTGGTTCTTAGTAATAGCTAGTGGTGACGGGTGGGCCAGAGGTGATTAACAATGGTTGTTGATCATGGTAGTTGGTGGTGACAATAATAATTGTTGTGGATGATAGTGATAACCAATGCATAAGACGAATGACGATGGTGATTGGCTACGTACGCAGGATTGCTGATAATGATTGGTGGTTGTGATGATTATTGTAAATACATAATGTCACGACGCTTGACTGGTATTAGTGATAGTTATGGGCGAGGATGGTGGTTGGTGGTGGTAGATGGTGGATGTGAAAGTGGACGGAGTAGTGATGAACTGTCACCTTTTATAGAAATACATGAATAGACATCTTTTTATTTATTTATAATATACTTCAATAGACATTTTAATGATACTAAGACTTTGTTACAGATCTTAATCATCTAGATCTATTCAAATCCATAAGTGGTTGTAAAATTAAAAACAATATACCTGTATCCCCCACAAAATGGTGTCTCAGAATGGGAGGGTATTTTTACTCTCTACCTTGGAGGTTATTTTGATAGACCTCGCTTAAAGAAAATAGATTGAAGCAACACGACAAAATAAATAATGAAAGTGAAGACGCTATGGCAAATACTACAAAAACATGGCAAATCATTCTAAACAATAATTACAATAAAATAATACTATAATCAAATATTCAAGAAACAACAAGTTTTAACAATAAATTGAGGGACAAGAAACTACGAATAATGCTACTACTAGTATGGAAGAATAAGCGAGACAACGCCGTACTACCTATTAACCTTCTACCCTAATTTGTGTCCTCTAGAATCTCCTATTCACAATCATGCCCTTGGTAGGTTGGAAATTGCGCCGTCTCCCGACTAATCACCCAGCCTCTCCTCAAATCCCATAGGCAACCTCTCACGCTCCGCACCGTGGCATCCATGCTTCTCTTTCTACACATGCTAAACCATTTCTTAGCCAAGCCCCGCATCTTGTCCTTACCAAAGTCACTCATATTCGGGTCCCTGATATGTTCATTTTTAATCCTATTCTTCCTATTATGCCCACACATCCATCGCAATATTCTCAATGCGAAAGTGCTCCCGACCGCCAAAACTCCCACCGTGCTACATAGTTAGTCTAACCACCTCTATAGAATTTGCCTTGCTCTAAAGGGCACTGCCTTATCACATAAGACCTGTGATGCACTCATTCATCCATCCCGCACCAATACGATGTATAATATCATCGTCAATCTCCCATTTCCTTAGACAATAGACCCAAGATACTTGAAACTTGCCTCTTTTTAGATGACCTATGTATTACCCTCACTTTTATGCCAAATGTGTTACATTATCGAATTTGCACTCCAAGTATTCTCTCTTGGTCTTGCTCAACTTGAACCTTTTAAACTCCAAGATCTATCTCCAAACCTCCAACTTAGTGTTAACTCTGCCCTCGAGTCTGGGTCAATCAAAACTATGCCATCCGCAGATAATATGCACTGTGTCACCTCTCCTAGGATATGTCACATCAATTTATCCATCACTAAGGCAAACAAAAATTGGCTAAGAGTTGATCCTGGGCAACCCCATCACAACCGGGAAGTGCTCCTAGTCTCCTCTCACTATCCTTACCCGAGTTTTAGTTCCATCTACATATCCTTGATCGCCTTAATGTACGCTACATATGCCCTTTAACCTTCCAAAGATCTCCATAAAACCTCCTGGGACTTTGCAGTGCTTCCTTTTCTAGGTCTATGAATACTATGGATAAGTCCCTCTTCCGATATTTTGCTCCGTGTCTCCTTACTAGATGGATGACTTCTCTAGTTGCACACTTTGGCATGAAAACGAATTGGTTCACTATGATAGCCATGCCCCTCCTCACCCTCATCTCCACCACCTTCTCCCAACTTTCATAATGTGACATGCTAAAACTTGATACCCCCATAGAGTTGCAATTCTGAATGTCACCCTTGTTCTTGTACAACTAGACAGGCTCCACCTCCATTCTTTCGGCATATTCGTCGTCTTAAAAGCTATAATAAACAACCCAATTAGCCACATCGTAAAAAACTTGAATGATTCAGACCTAAAAACAACAAATTTAATGATTTAGATCTGAATGGTCAAGATTAAAAGTTTCATTAAGGGCAAACAAATGAGACCTAAATGATATTGAGCTAACAGCTGATTACTTTTTAATTTAACAAAAGTTAGGAGTTAACCAAGTATATACCTAAAATATATCTTATAATAATTTAATTCTTTATACAATCTGGTTCTTTTAAAGAATTTTCTAAGCTTTGCATTTTTTCTCTTTGAAACTTCAACGTCCTTAAAGATGAACCAGTTGTAAGTTAAGCCCTTAAGTGTAATATTGCGTTCCTTTTTTTTCTTGTTGTTTATTGTAAAAATATGAAACTCCTGGGCTTAACTCAACCCCAAAACTAGCACATGAGTGAAGGATTGTCCAAGTAACCACCCGTCCATTCCCCAACCAATGTAGGACTCTAACCTACTCTAACACCCCCTTTATGTTGAGGCCCAAATAGAGAGTGGATCAAGAGACTACAAGATGGACTTGACTCTAATACCATATGTTAGCACCCGGGGCTAACCCACTCCCAAAAGTTAGCTAATGAGAGGATAATTGTCCAAGTCCATATAAACAACTAGCAGTCCATTCCCCAACCAAAGTGGACTCTTTCCCATTCTGATGTTTATAAAATTTCCTAGTATCATAGTGAATATGAAGGCAGAATGAATGGATGCATTTCCCCTTCAATGAGTGGTGACGAATCAGGGAGGAGACAAAAATATTTTACCCTTTTCCAATGTTATTTCTAAGAATTGAATTGAACATAAGGGAAGTTGGTTTTCCATTAACAATTTAATCACCTTGTCTATACTAACCTAACAAGTGGTGTAAAAATTGTAAGTTGCAAAGTTTTTGGAAGTGGTTTTAAGTAGTTCTGAAGAAAATGAGCACTAATCAAAAGCTGAAGTAAATTAAAAAGAGATGCCCATTTTTGTCTTGCATCACCATGTAATGGATCGAATCAAAAGTGGTGCTCGCTTATTATTTGCTGGGTATTGACAAAAGTTTGAAACTTCCTCTATATGTCGAAGATTTTTGAATTATCTTTTGTTGTTTCAGTCAGTCCTTTATGTTATGTTCCTCTTGCAGGACCGTGTTGCTTTATGGCTTCCCTTCCTCTGGAGCCTACTGCCAAGACTGAGGGTAGCAGTGGCAATGATGCTGGTGGTGGAGAAACATCAGAAGCTATGGGGCATAAGGGGGACCGATCAGCTATTATTATATAGAGGACTGAAGAAAGCAAAGAAAGAAAGGGGTTGTACAGCCAAGGAACGATACAAAATGCCTCCATGTACTGCAGGGAAGCGAGGCTCCATCTATCGTGGTGTCACTAGGTATGGCATGGAAAAAAGGCAATTGTAGATTGTAGTGAAGTATTAGTCTCGTACTCTCGTTGTGCAGATATGTTTTATTCTTTTGCATATTTGCATAAGAATCTAGTTTCTCTACATTTTGCTTCCTGAGTTGCTAGACCTACATTGGTTCTGTTATGGAGGTCTATATATGATCTCTAACATAGAAGCACTTTTCAGCAGTTCATTGCGAGAACATCAGCATTAGAAAATGATTGTAGAGTTAGGATGTCGGATTTTGCATATTCGTGAACGAGCAACATCCGAGGTAGCTTTCATGGCATACACTTGGCAATGAGCACTTTAAAATGTTTTGTAAGTGTAAAGTAAGTGGGAGAGAAAATAAGAGAGAACTAGGGTTGATTATCTGCCTCAAGCTATTGAGGTTTAAATAACATGTCCTAAAAGGAAAGGAAATCAATACCTAATTTCAATAAGAGTAAATTAAGCTTACCTACTATATTTACATATATTCTAGAATATTCACAAGGATTCTAACACTCCTCCTCAAGTTGGTGCATACAAATTATATGTACCAAGCTTGCTACATATATGACTTGTTTTTGGACCGCTTAGACTTGGTGAATATATCAACAAGCATTGACCGCACAAACCTTATGACGGTGTCTCTGAGAGTACTTTCCGAAAAACGACAATCAATCTCTATGTGTCCGGGTCTCCTTCATGGAACACTGACTTGGATGTAATGTGAAGTGCTGCCTTTATCATCATACACAAGTTCCATTACCTTTATTTTCCCAAATTTCAAGTCCTTGAGTAGTTGCTTGATGTATATGACGTCACATGTCGTCACTGTCATTGCTTGATATTTGCTTCTGCACCGCTTTAGCAAGCACATTTTATTTCTTACTTTTCCAAGACCAAATCTTCCCCAACTGTAACACAATTTTCAGAAATGGATCGTCTATAATTTTCTTTATGTCCTTGGTCTGTAAAATAATCCTTTCCTTGAGCAGATTTATGTATCAAGAATGTAAATAACTGCATTGATTGTCACAAGGAGAATCCAATAATTGATTTACAACACTAACGGGGAAGCAAATCACCACGAGATAATTCAATTTTCCTACCAACCTCCTGTGTCTTCCTAGATCACTAAGAGGCTCCCCTAACATTGTAGGAGCATAACATTTGATCCATTTGCGTATCAATAGGCCTACAATCTGTCATCCCTGTTTCCTCAAGAATATCAAGTGCATAGTGCCTCTATGAAATTGGCAATTTCTGATTTGCATTGAGCAACCTTAATGCCCAAAAAGTACCTTAATCGAACCAAGATTGTAGTCTGAAAGTGCCGAAAAGGTGATATTTCAATTTGGTAATTCCCTCGTTGTCATTACATGCACAAACCTAGTGAAGAGTGATGATAAAATACAAAATGATCAGCTTCACTTTGAACCATGCCAAATTGCTGAACAACCATGCTAAATTTCCTGTACCATGCTCGAGGAAATCCTTGATTACAGTTCTTTCATACCTACTTAGTCGTCGGCGCGCTATTGGCATAACAACCGTACATCATAGGTTAGTCCAACCCAATCTCTCGCATTAGGGTTGACTCCTCACAGTTCTCCCTTTAACACCAATAGTAGATAGATCGAACTGTCTCACTACGTATTAAACCCAACCTCACATACCGCTGAATCGCGAACAACCGAAAGGTGATGTTTCAACCTGGTCATTCCCTTGTCGTCATTACACAAACCTAGTGCAGAGTGATGATAAAATACAGAATGATCAGTTTCATCAACTATGCCAAATTTCAGAGTAACCATGCAAAATTTTCTGAACCATGCTCGAGGAAACTCTATTTCAGGCCATGAAGTGCTTGTCAGAAATTGCACACCATGTTACTATACTCCTCCAGAGCAACAAAACATGGTATCAGAACCTTAGGTTAGGCCAGCTACATATCTGAAGAAAAAATTCCAAACTTGGAAAATTTTCAGCAAGTTTCAAGGCTGTCCAAAGAGATTATCGTTTCCATAGGTGTTGCGGTAAAACTAACACCATCACGAGAACCAGAACACCAGCGAGAGCAATCCCCATCTTGATCTGCCATCTTCTGCCACTGCACGGACCCTCATGCGCTGACCACAGAAGCCTAGATTCCAGCTAGATCTGCTCACGCACCGGCGGATGCAAGCTCCTTCGGCCACTTCCTGATAATCTTTTTTTTTTCAGTTGCGTGGCTTGGTCATTTCGAGGCTAAACCATATAGGTATCTCCTGATTCCAACCACTTTCTAGTAACCAGATTCACTTTTTCAGTGGTTGCCCCCAGTTCTTTCAACCTGGTACCGCTTCAGTTTTTTCCGACTCAGACAGTCCTTAACTCAGATAGATTTCACTCTGGTAACATCTACATCACCATATTGGTTAAATTTTGTTATGACCCATCACATGTTTCTCGAATCAGATATTGTTGGAGCCAAGACTATGGTTTCCAGCTATTCGAACCATTATATCACTACTGAACCCTTGATAGGTAGTGCAAATTAATTATTTTGGTCATCTTCAATTCAGATGTGGTAAGGACAAGGTGCTCAGGATCACTTGATTAAACAGGCTAATGATATTCGTGAAAAGATAGGGAGAATGGGAGAAGATTGATGCTCTGATACCCTGTGAAGCGGAAGAGAAAATAAGAGAGAATTTAGTTCCATTATTTCCTAAAGCTATTGGGGATTAAATAACTATGTTATGATGTCCAACAAAGAATAGAAGAAATCACCTAATTACAATTGGAGTAAATTAGGCTACCTACTACATTACATAAATCTAGACTATTCAGAAGGATTCTATAAGTAAATAGGGATGCTGCAACATGAAGTGTAAATAGGATCCATGTCATGCATGACACAAACATGTGCACAAGAAATGTCTACCGATACATTCCTGCTTAGAAACGATGAACCTGCTCCTTGATATGAGAACTAAAGAAGGGGAAAACTTAAAATCAGTAGAGGTGTTTGGTTTGGATTTGAGAAAATGAAGTTAGAAAATTTTTATGGGATGGGAAAGTTTCCTGCTCTGTTTGAGTCTCAGTAATATTAAACAAAAAAGACTGCTATTTAGAATGAGCGTCTGCTTGGATGATCAGGTGTTTTTATTTTTTTTCAGTTGCTAAAGAATAACTCTCTTGCATTTGATATTCACGTTGTACATTCTTGATTTTGTTATTTGGAGGAATGAAGAATTGCCTCTTTAAGATGCTTGGATGATCAGGTGTTTTTTTGTTTCCAGTTGCTAAAGCAGACAACCTCTTGAATTTGATATTCATGTAGTACATTCTGGTACCAGAATCATCTCGTTAGCTTTTAAGATCGCATTCCATCGGTTTTTTAAGATCCCTCTAGTGCTAGTTATTAGTAGGAATGAAGAATTTCCTTGTTATGATTCTTAACAAAATAGTTAATGAGTACCTATTGTATGCAACAGAAGATTCTAGACCTAAAGGTTTTGTCTCTTTTCTTGTTTTTTTTTTTTCTGTTCTATCTGTCAGAGTCAGATAACATGGTCTATGTTAACTCTCCTTCTGTGTTGGCTGTTCTTTTAATGAAATATTGCTTGCCTCAAGAATTTCTCTGCTCCTTGGAAATATTTTGAGCTATGTTTTTAATTTCATGGGACCAGGCATAGATGGACGGGTCGCTATGAAGCTCATTTTGGGATAAAAGTACCTGGAATCAAAACCAAAATAAGAAAGGAAAGGTGTTTCTCTTGTTTTTCTAGAAGATATTTTTGTTTCTATTGCATGCTGATCCGAATTCAGATCGATGCTCCAGTTTCTTGCGAAAATACTGATGTTTAGAAAGTGTTTATATTGCATGGACATTGGGACATTTATTGCTGCTTGATCTGCATGGGCAGTTTACTTAGGTGAGTACTTTGATTAATCCTTTTCTTAAGTACTGCACATGAATGGAGATTAAACTGTTAAACATTTCGTGAACAAAACTTGTTGTAGGAGCATATGATGATGAGGAGGCTGCAGCAAGAGCATATGATCTTGCTGCTTTGAAATATTAAATCCTGGAACTCTCATTAATTTCCCAGTAAGATGTTGATATTAATTTGTTTCTCAGTTTATCCAGCAATACAAGCGATGCCTTTCCTCATTCCCTCCTATTTCTCTCAAGGACGGTGCTATAATTCTTCTCTTGCTTTGTTTTCTTAATTCCTCACTTGCATAATGTTGGATCTGTTATTGCTTTGTTCTGTTATTCCTCAGGTGCTTTGCAATGGGTTTACTTTCATGTACTTAATGCGCTGACTGTTTATGCAGGTGACTGATTACACAAGGGACCCTAAGAGATGCAAAATGTCTCAAGAGAGGATTATCTTGCATCATCATTAAGAAGGTGGGTATGTTTGTATATACATGTGTTTGTAGGGTATCTGCTGATTCCTCATAAAACTCATTTTTTGCAGAAAGAGGGGGTTTCTCCAGAGGGATCTCTAAATATCGGGCCCGCTATCCAGGTATGCTAGCACAGATCACGTTGTTTATATGACTTCTTGAATTGAAAGATTATGTGATGAAGGATGAATGCTGTGCGATTCTCCTGCGACATTCACATTTACTTATTTTTCCTGTATCTCGATTCATTAGGTTTTCTTAGATATGTCATTATTCACGATATCTTCCGTCTTTTCTTCTCTGCATCTATCGTAGTCGATGGGATCTACAATTCGGTCGTGTGCCTGGAGCTGATTACTTTAACAGCCTGCACTATGGTGAGTACAGTTATTGTCATACAAAAGAAATTTGTATTAATAGCAGTTCATTTTAGACCTTCATTCTCCTAGAAATAAAATAGTAACATTTAGACCTAGGATTTAGTTAGCAAATCAAGTGCTGAACTCAGATCTTCTAAATTTTAAAATTTCTCGAAGGTGATAATGCCACAGTGGACAATGAGTATATCGGTGGTTTCTGCATGGATAGAAAGATTGACTTGTCAAGTTACATCAAGTGGTGGGCAGGTAATAAAGTCATAAACAGATTCCCATCTGAAAATGTCAGGAGGAAAACAAAGGTTGGTTGTCCTGAAGATAATGATGACCAGCTTAGGCTTCAGAATTATCAATTCAGCAGACTGAACCATATGAGATGCCCCGTTTGGGTGTTTACCAAGAAAAAAAGAACCATAAAAGCTCAACATTGTCTGCTATGAGCATTTTGTCACAGTCTGCAGCGTGATAAGAGTTTACAAGAGAAGGTTGCTAAAAAGAAAGAAAAAGGAGAATGATGAGAATGAAAACAAAAGCACTATCAACAGAATCGACCGTGGAAAGATGATAGAGAAATCAAGTCCTGATAGCGGAAGTGAGAGGTTTGGATCTGCATTTCAATGCTGGGGATTATCTATTAACAGAAACTTGCACCCACTTACTAATTCCTGTCAGCACCACTTCTCACTAACTACAACAGCATAGATCCCTTACCGTGACCCTGTTCTTTGACATCTCTTGTTCCTAATTTTCATACAGGTTCTTCACGGACTGCAGAGGTGAGTTCCTTATTGGGGCTGCAGTTTATCTTGTCTTGCATATTCTATCAACGGAAAAGGGTTAAAGTACTCCAACATATGGAAAAGGGTTAAAAGTACTCCAACATATGGAAAATGGCTCACAAGTACCTTCATCCATCTATTGATCTAAAAATACTTAACTTTTATTTCTTTTGCTCAAGAACACCCCAAACCAACACCTTAAACTTGATAGTTTTTTCCAATGGGAAAAGGGCCAAAAATACCCCTAGCCTATGAGAAATAACTCGTAAATACCCTCCTTCCATCTTTTGGTCTAAAAGTACCCCCAACCTTTAGTTTTGGCTCAAGAATACCCTCCCTTTCCACCTTTTGGTCTAAAACTACCCTCAACCTTGAAAATTTAATATTTAAAGGTTTGAAATTTCAACAAACTCCAAAAATAAAGAAACAATTATTAAAAAAACAATAATAATACAAAAATTATTTAAAATTTAAATATTTAAATATTATTTAAAAATATTTTTTCTATCACTTTTTATTTCAATCATAATTTAATTTCCAATTTCATATAACTGACTATCTCAAATGTTTTTTTTGTTTTTTTAAATTTTTAATTATGTGTAAATTATATCGCTTTTATTAATTTCTAAAATAAAAGTAAAGAAAATAAAATTTCAAATATCTGAATATTAAAATTTTCAAGGTTGGGGATATTTCTAGACACTCTATATGTAAAAATGACATTCTCAGATACGCAAAATGAGAATTTTCTATTTTAAAATTTGATGCTTTCTTTGTTTTAATATTAAATACTTAGCTAGAAATAGGTTAAAGATATTTTTAGCCCTTTTTCCAATTTATTTATTATTAAAACTGCATGTTATTATTTGTAATCGTACTAACATAGTACTTATTTTTAATTATTTACTAACTTCTTCCATTTCCGTCTTTAGTAGTGTATGTATGATCAAATTTTCAATAATAATAATAATAATATTATTATTACTAGTATTATTATTTATAAATAAAAGATAAAAAGTAAAAAAATTAAAAAAATTAATAATATTTAATGTTTAAATAATATTTAATTGTTGCACTCATTTCTTAATCTCATAAAAAGATTTAAAAAATTATTTAAATTTAAAGTCTCAAAATATATGCATTTTCACTAATTAAAATAAAACAAAGTTGATATATTATCCTAAATGTTAGCACTTCCATTTTATACAAGATTATCAAGAGAGTAATATTTTTAATGATGAAAATATATATTAAAATAATATTTTGATATTTTAAAATTTTTGATTATATGTATATCGATTTATTAATTCCTAAAATAAAAGTAAAGAAAATAAAATTTCAAACCTTTAGATATTAAATTTTCAAGGTTGAGGGTAACTTTAAACCAAAGTGGAAGGGGAGGGGGTATTCTTGAACTAAACTAAAGGTTGAGGGGGCTTTTTAGACCAAAAAGTGGAAGGAGGGTATTTATGAGCCATTTTCTCATAGGTTAGGGGTATTTTTGGCCCTTTTCCCTTTTCCTAGGAAAAGCCACATGACTTATTATGATTCGTAACAAATATTATTTAATAAAAATTAAACGACTCATTTTTTTAACCCAAATCCGCTAACCCATTTTCACTAAAAGACGCATGAAAAATTCCCTCTATCAATTAAGTAAACTCAAATAAGGTGATGGATTCATTGGTTAAAATGTAAGTTCTGAACTTATAAAATTAAAATTCCAGATCCATCTTTGTAGTATATACAAAAAGCCAGAAACATATACATGTGATGCAATTTTTGGGAAGAAAATTTGAGTGCGTCTATTCCAACTTTACATGTGTATATATTACTAATAAATAACTTTTTTTTGGAAAAATATCTATTTTTACTAACACTTGCAACTAAAAGTCACAAAATAGTAACTGAATGCAGTTGTTTTCTGATTCAAAATTTTGAATACAAAAGCTCTAATATATGGATTTAGAGGATATAAAAGCAAAAATTAGCGCTTGGAAATGAGGGAAACGAGAAAATTTTACAGTTTATTTTCCATGGAAAAGAGAGAACTTACGTTAATTCAAACAAGGTGAAGGGTTCACAAATTAGTTAACAGGTTTGGATTTAAAAATGGGTGGGTCTAATTTTTATTAAATAATATTTGTGGCAAATCATAAGCCATGTGACTTTTCTTCAAATTGGAAACTTCAAGTCTATAGGTGTTAGTTTGAGGGGTTAGTTTGGTGTATTTTTGTTTCAAAAAATAGATTGAGGGTAATTTTAGACCATAGATGGATGGAGGGTATTTGTGAGCCATTTTTCATAGGTTAGGGTAATTTTTGGCCCTTTTCTGTTCTATCTAATATAGAAACATGGAAGTAGGATAAAAAGTTGCTGGAATGTTACTTAACAAATTTTAGTTACCTAGACTGTATAAATCCTAGCATTTGAAGCTTACTTTCATCCAGCTTTGCATGAATACTAGGTCACGTTAAAGAAGTTTCCAGCTTGAAACTTAGGCCATTTAATTATTTTAAAGGTGAAAAGATTCAGCAAACTGTTTCAGTCAATCCCCTCTAATGGAACTTGCACTTGGCTAAACCTGAGCTCTACTATCCACATCCACCACCAATTTAAGTGGGAAAAGCATGATTGTTGTTAAGATATACAAATAGTATTAATATGACTTTTTTTCTTGAAGAATGATCACTTTCAGTCAGTTGTGCCTTTCTGGCTGCTTGCCCTGATATGAGTTGTCTCGACCTTGGTCATTAACAAGAAATCCTACTTAGAGCCTGTTTGAATTAGCTTATTTTAGGTGATGAAGACGAAATAGCTCCATCCCAACAGACCTGTTAGAAGCACAAACATTATGCATTTTTGGTAAAACTAGCATTAGTTCCTCAATATGAGATATAAATTCTTCCGCATGACTATGCAAATCCCAATTTTAAAAGGCTATAAATGCAATGCAAATTTCATAAGTATATTGTTGAATAGCATAATGGTATAATAGTTGTGATATAGTCGAGTAGTGTCTGGGATTGCATGTCGTAGAAGGTCTGTGTCCTGTATATAACCAATCGTTGTTGTTTAGGACTTGAAATGAATTATTAATCCTAGTTCTTTTACAAGATGGAGTAAAGGTGAGAGCAGTTGAGAATGGTTACATTTCAAGGGATTCCCTATGAAAATTGTGCACAATGATGATATTTTGAAGTTGGTAAGATGGAAAGGACATGTGTATCTCATAAACTCGATCAATTTTACATGCAGGTCCACAAGAGCGAAGTTGAAGTTCAGATTATACTTTATTTCAACAAGAAGATTAAACACTGCCTCTATAAGTGAGATACAGCCAACACAGCTTCGTACAGTGATTTGCAGTCTTGGTGTCTTTTGACAGGGTTTTCACTTTTGGTCCATTATAGGACCTAAAATGGAGTTGTTGGAAAATCAAAGGATGACTGTGCTGTTAGTAGTTGTGTGTGAATAAGTCACTAGTTTGTTTTTCTTTTCCAAGTTGGATGCATCAGAGATGTTAAGAGTCTATCAATTGTTTAGAGTTCTCCACATGTAGGTGATGAGAATTTATACGAGCATGATTGTGGTATTTATTATTGCAATTCACTTGAGTAGAGTTTTGTTCTTGCCCTTGTTGGTCCATCTCTAACCTTGAGGAAACACAAGATGCCTCCTCTTTCACACTTTTTTGTTTTCATAGTAATTTTTAGATTCTGAAATTGAACTGAACATTTCATTGCTTATTTGAGATATGAAAGGGCAACTTGGCTGAAATCTGCATTTGCAGTTTCTAAATATGATTGATTGCTTGTTCATTATTCTATGGGTATTGGGTACATAAATAATAACACAGGTATAAACCTGACATTGAAATGTACGGGAAAAGAATTTGTATTTTTCTTCATTTCTGTTCATGATTCTAAGAAAGAGCATAACAATAGCAACTTTATGTTGTCATATCATTAATAGTGATGGATGTTAAAATGTTTTCATTTAATTATCGGAAGCATGATGCAGCACTATGTTGAAGCATTATATTGTTCTATTTATAATAATTTTGTAAGATGGGAATCTGGTCATTATTGAATATCTGTTAAATTTAGGGTTAGTTGATAAATATAATTAATCAAACAATATAATAATAATCAAAATCAGAATAAAGCAATTGCTCAAGGGTTAAAAACGTTAGTAGTCATATTTAATAAATTTTCTACTACAATCAAAAAGGATAAAATGTTTCCGACTGAATTGTCGGAAGCACGATGCAACATTATTATAGAGTATTCTATTTAAGTTTTACTTATAATTACTGTAAGATATGAAAATTAACACCCGTTAATTTGAAGGAGCAATTCTACATATTTAGGTTATTGAGAATCTAATATAATTATTATTATTCAAGAAATAAAAACGCTAGTTGTGACTCCACCTCTCTAAATGCTCTCTTTAAACATACTGGAAGTACAGCCCTAGCCAGATACGATATCCGGCAATCATAATCCTGCCGAGCTTCTGGACAGCCTCCAATGGAAGCTGTTCAATTGCAACCCGCGCTACCAAACACCACTACATCTCAACCACAAAGCTATGGAGCGGCGTTAACCCCTCTCTAGCCGACCTTGAACCCCGTTATTTTGAGGTCATATCTAGTATTCTCGCATGCAATGTAGATCCCAATTCCGTATCCGGTTAAGCAAGCCCTCGCGACTTTGAGACATCGTAAATTGGTCCGCAGGCATCGCGATAAGTCCTCCTGGCGAGAGTGGGCACAAGCTTTCACGCTTCGTGCTCCTTGTTTTCCTTTTGAGGGAACGTGATGCTCCTATGGGTACTATGATTTAAGATCTTTCTATCAATAGATAGGAATGAGTGTTCGATATAGGGGATAGGATCCATTTGCTCTTTATCTCGAGTAAAGATTCAAACTCTATTGCCCCCGACACCGTTAAAACTAATTTCCTATCTACAGGGTGAACCGATAATAGATCGGGAAATGAAGAAGAAAGTGAGCGAATGATTATCAAGGACAACCCGTCGTAGACCAGGTGTTCTCTTATCACGGGCTCCGATATCAACGAACTACGAAGATTAATTCCAAAACAAAAATGAACTTAAAGGGGAATAATATTGACTTCTAAGAAACAGATACGTATTTATCCCAAGTGACGCTATTGGAAGACTACTAGCCTATTGTCCAAATCTGCCTTCTATTTTACTCATATGAATTGGTCATACCCTTACGAGAACCCTCAAGATCCCTATTTGATCCATATGAAGAAAAGACAATGATTATAACGTGGGATTTCTTTTCCTATCTACCCCCCAATTACTTTGTTAAGGGAGCTATTTATCGATTGCAACAGCGGTAGGTAAATCTCTACAATTAGACACGGGCACAAGAAATTAACAAGACCTAGTCAGTGTTAGGGTTAAAGTGAGGGTAGACCTTCTAATGGAATTCCCAACAAATCAATGTAGGTAATGGAAAGAAATATTGGGATATAGTGGAGAGATGGATTAAAATCAAATACGATTATGTGCCTAAATATTGCAAACAATGTAAATTACAAGGGCATAATGAAAAGCCCCACCCTTGTGATATATATCCAATTATATCCAAAAGAAGAAGATAACACGTATGATAAGGAAGGAAACAAGGATGAAGACAAAGAGTGGTCATAGGTTAAGATAATAATCACAAAAACAAGAATCACAATGGAAACCAGTGTCAAAGAATTTGAGGATGGAATTGTAACACCGCCCCTAAGATTAGATCCTAGACATAAAATAGAAACCAAAGAAGAATTGGATTTTCCCTCGTAATGACTCACACCACAAGTCGTGGTGCGAGACCACAAGTCACATGAGACCATGCGCGTCACGGAGGACTCATGGTGTTACCCATGAATGTCCCTGCTCTGGGCTATCACGACTCAAACGACGAGTCATAAGTTAAACTCGTACCGAGCAATCTAGCAAGGTCCCCAAGTAGCCTTTGCATTTTTCTTCTCCTGTGGGTCTGAGTCCAAACCACGACTCATACATTGGTATCATAAGTCGTGGGTGGCACTCGTGGTTACCCTAGCAAGGGATTCCTCTCCAGAAACCACGACTCTACCCATGAATCATGGCGTGAGTATGACCCATAGAATGAGTCGTGGTCCCCAATATAGTAAAGTTCAGTTAAACTTAACCACCATGAGTCAAGGGGTACGAATCGTGTATCAAACCACAACCTCCCGATGGTTTGTGGTATGATTTCCCGCAAGTGTTCAAATCTCCCAATAACCACAAGTTCAATTCATGAGTCAGTGGGGTTGATAGTACGATTTTGATACGATCCGGGGAACCGAATTTCAGAATTTCGAACTGTTTCACCAGGGGGTATTTTCATAAACCCTATGCTTTTAAAGGCCTATACTACATCATTTTGTGTCTTCTGTAGGGAAGGTGGGTACTGAATGACTAACCTCCCACTTCCCCGCATAACATCTAGCTTTCCAGAACGCATGCTCCCTAGGCTCTCAAGAGAAAGGTTAGGTTCTTCTTTTCCAACCCTTGGATTTTCAAGAAGTCATCGATCTGTGTATCTGGGGATTATCAAGACGGATTCCGTCTACCCTTACGTCCGAAGCTCAAGTTTTAAATTATGTTTTTAACTACAATTATATGAAGTTAAGGATGTTAGGAAGACAACCTCTTTTTATGCAAGAACTATGGATTTTAGTAAATTATATCGCTCCTCATGATTCTCATAAGGAAAATATTTATATGCATGATTTGTAAACTTAGAAAATCTCTCAGAAGCTCGTTTAGAATTTTTTTTCATGATTTTCAATTTAAGCATATTTTCAAAATGCTTCATGATATTATGATTTTATTACTTAGAATCGCACGACTGCATGATTAATTCAATATTTCAAGAAGAAACATGATCTTAATTAGTCCATGCAAACTTTTTAGACCTCAATTATGAGGGAGCGATATATAGTTTTAGGAGTAGTAATTTAACATCGAGTGGATTGTGTTCGTATAACTCCAAGTCCCAAACTACGTGCCACTTGTAGGATGGGTGTTCTTGCGCTTAGTGTAACACCCTAAAAGACCCTAAGATCGTACTCCGAGGCATGAAATGGAAAAACAACCGAAATTGCACCAGATCACAAACAAATCATCGTGTGAGTCTCATGTCAACTAACGACTCATTAGGGGTGATCCGTCGCGTTAGAAGTTGCAGAGAAGTTGAGTTTCAAAGAGTCTTGATGACTCGGTTAAGTGATCCGTTAATGTCATGAAGAACTCGATAATTGGAAGGCATCCTTAAAAGCTCGTGAAAGTTGAAATTTCTTCCCGTGAGGTAACGAAGGGCACTTGATGACCTACCAAGTCCACTAACGAGCCGTTAAGTGACCCATTGGGTCCGTCGGATGATTTTTGCCGAGTCATTAAGGGTATTTTCGTACTTCCTATGTACTTACTTCCTAAACTAAGTCATTTTAAGGTTCAAGAGGATATATTATAGGGTTTTATCTATTCCCAACCCTTATTCTACTCTTAACACCTCTAAGTTGAAGATCAATCCTCTCAATCCCTCAAGCATCAAGCTCCTCCTCTTCTCCAAATCTCTTGGACATCAAACTCTAGCAAGAATTTCACTAACCCTGGCTTATATAAGGTCAAGAATGGGGAAATCTTCCACCCTCATGCTCAATTTCATCCCTATATTATGATTTCAAGTTTCCAAGCGTGATTTGTTGAAATTCTAGGGTTAGACTCTATTCTCATGAAATTTATGACTTCTTGCGAATTCAAGTCTTTATGATTCAATTCATGATTTATGATTATGATTAATGTTTTCTCACAAGATCTCTCATGAATTTATGTTTTCAAGTTTATGATAATTTTACTCAATTATGTATGATCTTATGAATTTCAAGCTTATGAACTCATGATTTCAAGTTATGACGATTTATTCAAGTATGCAATGTAATATCATGAATCTTAAGCTTATGTATCATGGTTGAAGTAGCGACATTGTTTTCATGGCTAGTTCACGTATGGAAAGTATGTTTATGATTCTCATGTTTCCTAACTAGCCCACGTAAAATCAAGTACGTTCATGATTATGAATATGAGAAATATGCATATTTTTGAGAGTATGGCTCAAAGGACGAGTAGGTCGAGGTTCAGCCGCACCTGTGTCTCTAAAACTACGTGCTATCGTAGGCAAGGGGTCCACGCTAGTTGAGAGTGTCTCTTTCCCTAGACTAAGGAGTCCTCTCTAGTTGAAAGTGTCTTCCTTACGCTATTGGGCTCATGCTCACGAGTGATATCATTCCTTATCGTTCTTCGCCCGGCAAGGCTTAGAACCACTCGCCCACTCGAGCAAGATAGTTGGGGCATCATGTGCTCATTCATGATGGTTTCGATTATGATGAAGCCACCCACTGCTCTCATGTTTTATGTTATGCATGTACAAGATCATGATATCATGTTTTATAGTATGGTTGGCCTATCGATCGTATTAATAGCTTTTCCTTATGTTTTCAAGCACGTTAAACCATATGATGTTTTCAAATTATTAGTCATAATGCTTCAATTTATGATGAATAACTCATGTTTATGATTATCTCACTATAATGATCTTAGCATGTTGTCCTTTTTTACTCTCATGATAAATGTTTACTTATTATACTATAATTTTAGACTATCACTTTTTAGATGTTTTACTTAATCTACATACTCGCATATTTCAAAGTACCGACTACATACTTCTATGCTATATCGCTCATGATATAGATTCAAATGATCGCCTTAGCCGCTCCCATATCGGGCCCAATTCAGCCTATGTTTTGGTGAGTCCTCATGATCCTAGGATGACAGCTGATACTTATTTCTTCGTTTATGCCTTTCGCTTTTCAAATTTGGTGTAGCTAATTTGGGGTGTTATCCCATCACTTGTCTATTTAGAGGCTTCTTCAGACAACTATATATTGGATGGTTCGTATGCCGACTTGTTGTCTATGCTTATTGTTTATGATATTCAGTTTTTTGCTTATGTCATGTTCATTATTTCTTTCTTCTTAATTTATGATTAAGAGTATGCTATGTATGTGCCAAAGGTTAGCTTGGAGTCATTCGTGGTTTAGGTCTCGAGTTGGGGTCTGGGGTCCATGCTTGGGCAAAGCCATAAACCTGGTATCATAGAAAGGTTTAGAGTGTCCTAGGTGTTTCAAAGCCACGTTGAGTAGAGTCTTTTCACGGTGAAACGCGCCCGCTTGGCGATAAGGCGCTACTAGACATTTTAGGCAAACATCCCTTCTTCATGATCTATATCGTGCGATGCAGTTCCTTCAACTCTCTATTTTCAATCCTTGTATTGTGCGCGTTGCGTAAATATGCTTCCTCGTCGAGTCAACGAAATAAGAAATACAACCCGCAATGGCTATGGGAATAGTAATGAGACGGCATCTCGCTAACCTCACCGCATCTAGCTAATCCTTTGCATGAGCAGTGACTCATGTTGAGTTTAGGGTTTCTTTTCGCATGTTGGCATAAGCCATGACAGCTTAGGTCAAACCGCTAGGCCGTGGCTCATGTACATGAATGGAATGCAACATAGCCAAGGTGCGTCGAATTTTCACTAGGATGAACCCACTAGAGTTTCAAGATTTGCGTGGTGGACGAGGATCCACCGAGCTTATTGAGGAGGTCTAGAAGATTACCTGCATTATGGGAGTTTCGGCAGAGGAAAGTGCATTGGCCTCTATCAACCGGGGTGATGGCTCATATTTGCTTCAACAATAAAAGTGAGAGTGCGCGGAGTGGGTGCAACTCCTATTTGGAATGAGTTCTTCATGAAGTTCTTGGATAGGTTCTTTCCCCGAGGTTGAGGGAAGAAAAGGAAACAAAGTTCATGAATTTTGAAGCACACAATATGACTCGTTTTAGCAGTCTTAAAGTTCACCCAATTCGTCCATGTATGCTCTAGAGATAGTTGTCGATCCAAGGGCTCGTATGAGCAAGTTTGTATCGTGCTGTGACTGACTGGTCAAGGAGGGCAAGACCTCCATGCTTATGGCGACATGGACATTTCTCGATTGATGATATATTCTCAGCATATGAGAGCAAATGAAGATGAAAGAGAGGGAGAGAGAACAAGAGGGCTAGATAAAGGAGTTTTGGGTATTCTCAAAGAGAGGTCTCGTGTGGACATCACCCACAACCCCATTCGAGGTCATAATCCCAGCTCCACTGTCAACCAAAGGTTCCATCCAAAGCTTAGGGACGACAGAGAGGTGTAGCATCGTGCTCTGCGGGTTAGGAGGAGCATGTCGAGAGCACATTGTGAGGGGCTGGTGGAGGTATAGCAAGAACCACCTAGCAGAGTGCTTGATTATCTCCGCGATGCTTGCTACAGGGTGTGGTAAACCCAGACATAAACTTAGGGATTGCCCTTCAACAAAATTGCAGGATGGTAGAGGTCATGCCCCAAACCCACCACTTCAGCAAACACCTATCTCAAAGAAGTCGCATCTTCTGGAAGGAATCTTGTACTGTGTTCTATGCACTATCATCTCGCCAAGAGCAGTGAGAGCTCACCAAATGTCACGGGTATGTTACCACCTTCACTGATGTTTATGTGCATTGTTAGATCTGTGGAGCCACATTATCCTTCGTGACTCCTTATGTTGCTAGTTTCTGCCGCCCCGAAATCCTTTAAGAACCTCTTCACCCTACTCCCGTCTAGTGTGTCGCTCATAACCTCAATGACATACTTAAATTCCCCTCGTTATAGCTCAACAAGTCACCTCGGCCTGACTTAAATGGAGTTAGATATGATAGGATTTTATGTTATCTTCAGCGCATGGATTGGTTGTATGCTTGTTGCTTCGCTAATTGTAGAACTTGACGCAGAGTTTTGATTTCTTGGTGAGCCAATCCTAGAAAGAAGGGTAGTCTGTACCTGCTTGTATGCCTTTGTAATGATTAAAGAATTAGGCTTGGCCAATTTAAGTTAAGACAACTAATTATAATACCCAACCCATTACCCCCAACCCATTAAACTACCTAAATAGTAAGTTAATAAATCACCTTCTCAATATCAGCAAATATGAAATAGAGAGAGAAAAAGGGGCAAAAGAAAATTTGGCATAAAACACCGTGACCGGTTCGGCCGCGTGAAGTCGTTTCAACGTCACGCTTCCCGTAAAAAATGACAAAGAGAGAAATAGAAGAAGGGGAAGAAAGAGGAAGACCGGGCAGAGATAGGATAAAATCGCTGTAGGAGACCAATTTCTTTCCTCCATTACCGATTGCCAAGGTGTAAATTCTTAACATACATATTTATCACTACCCACCCTTTTTTGTTAGATTAAACAATTGGAATATAGAATGGAATAAGCCTAGAATTTCTTGGAAAATGGAAAATTAGGTCTAACAAAAAATAAATACAAATGCAACAACAATTTTTATTTTATTTAAATTTTTTTTCTTTTCCACAAAATGGGCTTAAAACAAGAACTTTTAGAAGGTAGTTAGTTAGAGTAAATTTTAAACAATTGAATAGGTTTTAAAGTATAGTTTCTTTATTCTAGAAATAAATAATTTTATGAGTTCTAAGGATAAGGAATACTAAATGTTGTACTATATTTTCTTTAGATAATTGAGACTTTGAGGAACCGGATTGGAGTTATTCGAATGTAGTTGGGCGTCAAGATAATTCTTTCATAAGTTGATTTTCAACTGGCAACATTTTAAATTATTTTCCTGTATTGAAGATATATTACTCACAAATTGACTACTTGCATACGGACAAACAATAGTATGATCAAGTATTTGAAATGCATCGTATCACTCTATCAATGAAGTTTACATATTGGCTACCTTTTATATGTGTTATATAAGAAGTATGATATTTGTTGAATTTAAAGTTGACACATGAGAATATGAATATATGTTGCATTATAAAGAAAATATTTCAGAGTTAACTCTTGCCAGCTTCACCATTATCTAACGCCGGATGTTTAGAACTGTGCACCTTGTAGGAAAGATAAATGCTGTGCAAAATCCTCCAGAAGGTAACCTATATGATGGGTAGTCATATAATACCCAAAAATTCTAAGATCATACCCGAGTGCTGAAACGGAAAAATAGAGTTGCACTCAGTCACAAGATGAGTCGTCAAAGGATCTCTGTCAGAACAATTCACGAGTTGTTAAGGGACTTCAGAGGGGTTTGGCCATGATTGAAATTTTTAGATTTGGTGACTAATGTACCTCACATCTCGTAGTTAGCACCACTTGCCTGCTAGGGTCAACCGTGGTCAAGGTTGGTGTGAAGGATGAAGAAAATGGGCAGTTTACCTAATGGGTCAAGATGGTGTGAAGGATGAAGAAAATGGGCAAAGCTTTACCTAACGTGTCATCATCACAAATTATTTGGTACACCATGAGTCGTGGTGTCCCCTGCAGACCAAGGAAGGCAAGTTCTTAAAGGCCGATCATGAGAAGGTGACCACGAGCCGGGTTAGAGGGAAAGACGAGACCGCCCCTCGTTGAACCGGCAAAGGGTGTAGGCAATTTACAGAAATTTATTAAGGAATTTTTCGTAATTCCTAAGTTCATAAGGCCTATACTACATCGTTTTAAGCTCTGAATAGTGTGTTTTAAGAAGGGTTAAGTCATTCTAAACCTATTCCAATTCATGCATGCCAACTTAGAAGTTTAAGGAGTGATCAAGCTTAGTTTCTTCAAGGTTCTTCCTCAAAATTCTCTTTGGGCAATCAAGGAAGTTGTGAAATCATATTTCTCCAGTTATGGCGGCTATGAATGGGGTAATAGTCCACACCCATGCCCACCTCTCAAATTCATGAAATTCTTAATTGATGAATCTATGGAGTTTTTACCCAATATGTGAATTTCTCTAAGTTTCAATCACGGTATGATATAAGTATGTTCCTAATGTTGAATTATGATTAATTGAAGATTTTACATGTTTTCAACTATAAATTTTGTTTTTTCAAGTTTTCTAAATTATGACGCCCATCCACGAAAGTCAGCGAAGGTTGGAGATCTATGCAATATGTATTCAAACATGATGAGATGTTTATGAAGAAAGTATGATTTCTGAATTACCTATGTTCATATTATCACATGATCAAATCTATGTCAAGCATGTTTAAGTATTGGGCAAGACCATTTGATTATGTATGTTTCCATGATTTTCTAAATTTCATGTTATTGGCTTACCAAATGGATTTGGAGTCTAGACTCCCACTATTTTCAAATTGTGGTGGCGGTTTGAGCCTAAGGATCCTCATGTTATGATTTCGCATTTATGCATGTATGATTATGAGCCGCCTTCGTCATTAGACGATGGTTCAACTTTATTGAAAAAATGATGTGGAGAGCATATGCATGTTTGGGAGTGTTGTCTAGCACCGAGTAGGCTAAGGGTTAGTCAACCCTATGCCTCGTAACTACGCGCAAATGTAGGTATTTTTAGATTATTTGGGACCTCCCTTATGAGCTTCCCCTTCCCCCAAGGGGTCTTCACGATATCGATATCATGATAACTTCCTTAGCCCTCGAAAAGCTTCTGATTTAGCTTGCCCACTTGAGTGTGATAGTCGAGAATACGTAAGCTCTATTGTGGTAATGCTTGCATATGATGAGTCTCCCATTATTCCTCATGATTTCTGCCATGCATGCTCATCACTATGATATTTTGTTTTCAAGCAGTTTTCCCCAATGTTCGCTTAATTATGATTATCGGGCCAGCCTTGGGTCATTCGGGATGAAGTTATGCTATTTAGTTATGCTTAAATCATGTTTGCGCATAATAACATCCAAGCCCTACTCGGACTCTTATGTTGAAATGTTTTATGTTATGCATGATCACTAATTTTATTTACTTAGCAATTTTACTTACCTTGTACACTCAGACATTCCATGTACCGACCGCATACTCGTGTCGTATCATTTATGATGTGTTCTGATATCCGCACTCGCCTTCGCCATTAGTCGAATTCCGCAACTTTAGCACTTAATGCCCAAAGCGCGAGTCCTCATAATTCGGTGGGCCCTTCCTTTCGCCTGTACCTATTACTTTCCTGGGCCAGATTTTGCAAGGAGTTAGCCGGGGTCTTGTCCCATCAACTCACAATAGTAGAGGCTGCATAGAATGTACCGCCTCTTGCCAGTTATGTATTCCGGTTATGAGATGGTTAGACTTCTATGATATTAATTATGTTTATCTTCCTCTTTAATATAATTGATTTAGATGATATATTCATGCCATGAGTCTACTTGGAGCCTCTAGGTTCCTTATCCCGCGTGTCTCACCCGTGGCCTATGTTCGGGTCATGAAAACTTGGTATCAGAATATTAGGTTTTGAAGTGTTAAGGGTGTCCGAAAGCGTTAAGTAGGGTCTTTTCATGGGTGTGATGCGCGCTGCCAATTTATGACGAAAAGGCTATGAAATATTTAGGAAATGTTCCCTTCTTTTCATTATTTACAATGCATTTAAATATTCTCTATCCTTCTAACTCGTGATATGCATTTGTAGAGTATTCAGATTATTTTTTTAATTTTTAAAAAAGTTGCCACTAAGAATGAAGGGACGGTTGGGAAGTTACTGTAAATTAGTTGTCATTTTGAGTTTTTCTTTTTTTTTTTTAAAAAATATAAATAATTATATATAACTATAATATATTTTTTTTTGTGTATTTTGGATTAAATCTAAGTCTACCTGTTTTTATTCCTTTTTAGATGAATAGGCAAACAAGGAATCCAATCTGTCCAACACACATTTCCCACTTTCTTCTCATTTTTTTATTCAAAAAAGTTGAGATAAATAAGTGAGTCTTGGTGTTAAAAAAATAAAATAAAAAACTAAAATTCTTATCTTATTCAAAGCCATTTCATCTTTTAAGGATTATTGCTTTTGCCTACATATTTAAATTCTAATTTTGATTCTAATTTAACGTTCAATTAATAAAAATAATTATATATATTTGATCCCTTAAATTTAGGTTATTTTTTATATGTAACAATATAAACTTCATCTTAAATATAAGTAATTTAATATATTTTAGCCAATATATTAGCATTTTAATGGGGGATTTTTAAAAAGTTTTTTGACGTAGCATGTGACTTAGTCCATATTTTTTGTGTTGCGGTTCATGCCTTTCCACCACATGAAGGGATGATGGAAGCTTGGTATAATTTTACTTTTTTTTAAAAAATAATTTAAAGAAAAAATAAAATTGGTGCATTAGTCTTCCGCAATGGGTAGGGTTTGGAGAAAGATTGGATCATAAAAATTTAATTGTACATCATGTATTTATGCAAGAGGTTATTCTCACAGTTCGAAGTTGTGATCTTCTTAATCACGTGACAATAACTTTATCAGTTACGTTAAGATTTTCTTTTAAATTATTAATATTTGAGATTAATTAATTTCATCTTATCTATAAGAATCACATAATTAAGTCTCGCTTTGATCGGGAAAAAAAATGAAAATAATTAAAGTTGCTAGTAATTTATAAAGCGATATGTTTGGTGTCCATGACCAAAGACGGATAGAAGAGAATGATAAACTGATTTCTATACTGGAAAATTTCAGAAGAAGAGTTTCACGAATTAAGCAAACCTCACATTTGAATAGGAAAAAAATGAAGAGTTCTATAACACATGACATAAATTTATTTGGTACGCGTTTTTTTGAGCTCGATAATAACGTAATCAAAAAAACAAATTCATAAGTTTAAGTTGACCAAAACAAATAATACGTGTCATGAATTTGAATCGTAATTATACGTATCCGACTTGAGTTGGTGGAGATTTTGATTGTTTATGTATCTAAAATTTAATTAGCCTCTTTCTACCATTTAAGGTAGCTCTTATAAATGATTAATTGTTAAAGAAGCAATTTCTGCCTAATTTAGAAGCTAGTTGCCTGAGTTTATTAAGCAATCACTATTATATTTTCTTCTATG
>JACEIK010005916.1:86679-98806 GCA_018107945.1 Datura stramonium
GAGTGTTTTTTCAAAACGAATATTAATTCAACGTGAACCAAATAAAATGAAAAGGGTTTTTTCGTTTTAGCTAATTAATCTACATTTTTTAGAATTTGTTATTGCCATAATTGAAATTAGAACATTTTAAACTTCAAAATCTTGAAAGGATAAACATATACAAATCCTCATCAGATTTGACTCAAAATTTCTTTGATTTCTCTAACCTTTTTGACTTCAGTTACACATAGTAATATATATATATCCACAAAACTTCACTTTTTATCTTATTCTCTCGACACAGAGTAGGAAAAGCAAAAGGGTCGTTTTGGTGTGTGGACTCTCTTTCAGAGAAAAAAGATTAAAAAAGACTGCTGATGTTGGAAAAAATAGAGTGGCAAAGTTGACAAACTTCACTTTGGGTACTGATTCTTTACTTTCTTTTGTTGGTTTTTTCTTGTTATAATTCTCAATTCCCAATTGTCATTGTTTTCGTTTTCTTGAATAAATTTGTAATTTTGGGTACTGTTCTTTCTGTCCACCTTTTCTTTTCTTGATTCTGCATGATTGTATTATGTATTTTGTTTGATTTGATTTTGTTCATAGGCATCCCTGTTTATTCTCTGTATTTAACAAGAGAATCAAATAGTTTTTTCTTTTGGTTAATGGATAAGAATAAAGTTACAATCTTTTTTTGTTAAAATTTGCTTTTTATAGAGTTTGTATTAGCTGTTTTTGCTTTGTTTGGATAAGTTGGAATATGAATGGTCTTAATCAGTATATCCATTGTAGAAATTGGTGGATTTTTTGTGCTAAAGATTCTCCTTTTTCCCCTCATAATCACGTATTTTTCTTTGATTTTGTTTTTCTGGGCTCCCTTCTGGAGTCTGGACCTGCATTGGAGCCCGACTAATCCTGATTCGCTGTCCATTGGGGGTAGCAATCCACGTCAAGGATATTTTTCATATGAAAGGGCTCGAATATCTTTCCTTGATTGTTTAATTATTAGATCAAGAATCTTCGTTTTTTGGTCCTAGTGCTACTTTCTTTTTGCCATTTGTATTAATAAATGTATTTGATCTCCAGCAACTAGGATGAACTTTGTATTGGCGTATTTGATAATGTATGTGATTTAGCTCTTGAGAGAAAAAAAGTGTATTTAAAGGTGAATCCATTGTTGTTGGCAGAGTAATTTGCTGTGAAGATATCTCTAGTGAATTCTTTGGAGTATAGCAGAAAACTAGATTGATACCGGGATAGTATGGAGGGTGGTCCTCACAAATCCAGTAAAACGGAGTTTACAGAATGCTGGAGGACGTCATGGAAAACACCTTACATTATGCGTCTCGCCTTTTCTGCTGGCATTGGAGGGCTGCTTTTTGGTTATGATACTGGTAAAAGACCACTCCTTATAGTGTTTTCTTGCTATTAAATGTCTTAACACCACTGACAAAGTTAAGAATTTTGCTAAAGATTAATCAAGTTTTGGTATATACATATATAAATTAATATCTGACATGTGTGCACAGTATAATTTTCCGTCCATTGGGTGGCCAACTTAACACCCTTCACAGGCGGTAGCTTTGCCTGCTGGCATTGCAGGGATGCTGTTTGGTTATGATGCTGGTGAAGGACAACTCATTTTAGTACTTTCTTGCTATTATATGGCTTGACATCAGTGGTGAAGTCAAGAATTTCTCTAAAAGTTGTTCGAGATTTAATATATATATGTATGTATATAACAAGTGATTTTCCCCCTATAAACTGATAATCACTCAATGGCTGGTCAACACCCTTTACGGGCTGTAGCTCCACACGTGTTTAACACTAAGTTGTAGATACTGACTCTAGTCAATAAATCACTGTAATAAGATCCAAGTAATTATTAATCATGGAAAATGCCTTACATCATCATGCGTCTTGCCTTTCCTGCTGGCAGCAGAGAGTTGCTGTTTGGTTATGAACTTGTGGTACTGGTAAAAGACAACTCTTTTAGTACTTTCTAGCTATTATTTGGCTTGAAACCAGTGTGCAAAGTCAAACTTTTCACTAAAAGTGTTCAAGACTTGATAGATATGAGTACAGAAAGTAATATCCAACCTATATACACAGTATAATTATTTGATAGATGTGTGGTCAATCGAACACCCTTCGGGGGCTGTAGCTCCGCCTGGTGTTTAGCACTATGTTGTAGATGCTGACCTTTTATCAATAAATCACTGTGATAAGATGTAAATAATTGTTAATTGTAGTTTTAGTAAAGTTGCATGTTTCTTCTTTTAATTTTTGGCTTGATGTGATTTTCTTGCAAACAAGGTGTGATTTCTGGTGCATTGCTTTATATTCGGGATGACTTCAAAGCTGTCGAGAAGCATACATGGTTGCAAGTAAGTGATTTACTCTGGTTTATATATTAGTTCAATTTGATTATATCATAGAATCAGAATAACATGTTTTTTCCATAACTATGTAGGAAACCATAGTAAGCATGGCTGTTGCTGGGGCTATTTTTGGGGCAGGATTCGGTGGCTGGTTGAATGACAAGTATGGCAGGAAAAAATCAATTCTTTTAGCAGACATCTTGTTCTTTGTTGGTGCAGTCATCATGGCAGTTGCCCCGACACCTTGGGTGATAATTATTGGAAGAGTACTTGTAGGTTTAGGAGTTGGAATGGCTTCCATGACTTCACCACTTTATATCTCAGAAGCATCCCCGGCTCGGATTAGAGGAGCTTTAGTTAGCACGAATGGTCTGCTAATTACGGGAGGACAGTTTCTATCTTATCTTATCAACTTAGCATTTACCAGGGTAACAATGCATATTGAATCTCTTTTGCAGTGTTTTAGTCTTATTGGAAATGTTCTTTTCTCGGGATGTTTTAACTGATATCTGTGGATCACGTTCAGACCAAAGGAACTTGGCGATGGATGCTTGGCGTAGCTGGTATTCCTGCTGTTGTTCAATTTTTCCTAATGCTGTCCCTTCCCGAGTCACCTCGATGGTTGTATAGAGCGGTAGGCCTATCGCCTATTTCAGTTTCTCTTTTTAGCTGAATTTTTGAAGACATGTTTGTCTAGGAATTTCTCTTGTCGGTGCCACGATTAATTGTCTGTATCTGTTGATGTTTTCTGCAGAACAAGAAAGATGAAGCTAGGGCTATCTTAGAGAAGATTTATCCTGCTCATGAAGTCGAAGACGAGATGAAAGCTTTGGAGGATTCCATTGAAACAGAGAAAGCTGATGCAGAGTTCCTTGGAGGTGGTATTTTTTCAAAAGTCAAGAGTGCTTGGAGTAACACCATTGTTCGTCGGGGTCTCTATGCTGGTATTACAGTCCAGGTGGCCCAACAATTCGTCGGAATCAACACGGTCATGTATTACAGTCCTACGATTGTACAACTGGCTGGATTTGCTTCTAACAAGACAGCTCTAGCTCTCTCACTCATAACGTCCGGTCTCAATGCTGTGGGCTCCATTATCAGTATGTTCTTTGTCGACAGGTACGGGAGGAGGAGGTTGATGATTGTCTCCATGTTCGGCATCATAACGTGCCTTGTGATATTGTCTGTGCTCTTCATGCAAGCTTCTTCACACGCCCCACAAATTAGTGCCATAGAATCCAATCACTTTGGATCAAATTCCACATGCTCAGCGTTTCTAAATGCTCCAGGCGCATCATCCTGGAACTGCATGAGTTGCTTGCAGGCCTCCTCAGATTGTGCTTTCTGCTCTAACGGAGACAACAAAGTAAGTTTCGTTGATTCTGTTGTTATCTGTTTCTGCTTCATTATTAAATCCATATACAATATGCCAAAGCTTGAACATATAGAAAATAAAATGTTAGTTTGAAACATGAAGTGAAGGTTTAGAACCCGACACTCCCAAACTCAAACCCCGCCTACAAGTCATTGTGACAACAGCCCGATACTGCTTAAACTAAATCTTTGCATTTTGGTTTCCTGCTCTAATTGCATTGCATTTTCATGCTTGACTATTTGTTCTTTTCGCGTTTCTAGTATTGGTACTGACAGTAACTTTCTGCGATCAGTATCATCCCGGTGCATGCTTAGCTCTAAATGACAACGTTAAAGGTTTATGTCGATCAGAAAGACGTGAATGGTACACGAAAGGTTGTCCTAGCAAGTTCGGATTCTTTGCAGTGTTGCTTCTCGGATTGTACATCATATCCTACTCTCCTGGAATGGGAACAGCCCCGTGGATCGTCAACTCTGAGATATACCCGTTAAGATACAGAGGCATTGGTGGTGGGATGGCGGCAGTCTCCAATTGGGTGTCTAATCTTATCGTGAGCGAGACGTTCTTGACGTTAACAGAGGCAATTGGTTCTGCTGGTACATTCCTTCTGTTTGCTGGATTCTCAACGATTGGCTTAATAGCAATATACTTTTTGGTGCCTGAAACAAAAGGCCTGCAATTTGAGGAAGTTGAAAAAATGCTTGAGAAAGGCTACAAACCCAAATTGTTTCGCAAGAAAACGGACGAAAAATCCGTTGCGAGCTAAGTTTAATTTAGTCCATAATCTTAATTAGTGTGACGCTTTTTTACTGTTAATTTTTCTTTCATTTTTAGATTATGGTTAAAAAAAAAATAAGCTTAAGTGATAATCTCTGATTAGCAAGTTGATGTTTTATAGTGTAAGGTGATCAGAGATTAGAATATTTGGTTTATCAATTGGACGTTTCATATGACACGGTTTTTTGATTGTCAATCTGGCATACGTATAATGACTATAAATCACAGCTTAAACTCTGAATATAATTTTATGAGTTATTGTAAACGTTAGATCACGATCTAATATTTTGTCTGTTACGTTGAGTTATATGAACAAACATTCTAACATTTTGTCTGTTACGTTGAGTAATATGAGCAAACATTATGTTCGAGTTAGCCCCTTTAGTAATTTTTTTTATTTAAAAAAAAAAAGAAAAGCAGATGTCATCGATTTCAAATAAAGTTACTAACTCAGTTCAGAATGAACTATAGAGTTACGACCTTTACTTTTTTGACATACTCCTCAATCATTGACAAATTTAGAATTCAGAGATAAGTGCCCGTTAAGACCTTAAAACATTAAGTTTAGACCTATGATAAATCCGACACTATTCAGAATTCATCCAATATGATGCATTTTTAATCAATTTGAATTTACACCGCGTAAAGCACAACAATCACATAAAAGAGAGTTTATTGAAAGAGCAAAAAGATAGCATAAAAATTGAAAGACAAGAGGAGGGAAAGAGTGACCTAGCCAAACAGCAAGACAAATGACAAGCTGTTTGTGTTTGTGCCAGCTAAGGGACAATGGCTACTATATTTACCAAACAAGGTAATCTATTGTGGGGTTGGTGGCTGGCTGCCCATTATTATTCATCATCATATATAATCTCTGTGCATGCACTAAAATCCTTTCTTTCTACTACCCTACCCCCTACACCTCCTTCAAACTAAAAATAAAATAAAATGTAAGCTTGATTGTTCGAATCTTTCAAAAATAATGTTAGCATTTTAATTAATTAATTTTAGACTTACTGATTCAATCAAATTTAATATTTTTTTCATACAAAATATATATATGTGTGTGTGTAAAAACACAACGATTTTCGAAAGGTATGAGCTAGTGATCGAATGAGTTGAGAACCATGAGGTCTCATATTCAAATCCAATCAACTGTAGGCAAAAACGCAATAATTTTTTTCTATCTGTCCAAACTCTTAAGTAACAGAGTTACCGATATTTGTGTTGGTTAGAGGTGCATGTAAGTTAACCCCAATATCATAATTATCCAAATACAAATTCAACAAATACTTATTTTTGAATCCACAATTTTGAAAGTGTAGTGTGTTTAGTATTTTAACTTGAAAATTGAACCACTTGACTTAAAATTTCGAATCCGTTTATATTTTTCGAACATCCAAAAATAATGCATTATTAAAAATTTCACCACGAACATAATATTTTTGAAAAATCCAAGCAACGTAGATTACCAGAACCATCCCATGCTTCAACTTCTTTCAACATTTCATTTTCATATTAGCTTCCCCACACCATAACCTACCTCAATGACTATAGAAGTGAAAAGCAAATTAATAACATGTGACAACAAGATCTCTTAATTGATAAGGTTAATTAAATACAAAGTACTGTATTATACCCTATTCAACTTTACAAGATTTTCATAAACCAAAAAAGTTTATGTATCATAGCTATGGCATGGCCACTTATGGTAGCAATAAAAGCATTTGATTTTCCAAACAAATAACTATCTCAATAGCCTCCAATAAGGAGACCAGAACTACCCCTTTTGGTAGATAATTCACTGTTTAAGGAAAAATTACATCAATTAAAGATCTCAAGTTTTTATTAGATAGAATTATTCAATACATGTGTTAATGAAAGGCAACAGGTACTACGATTATATAAAAAATAAATCAACAGGCTTTAAAATTAGCAAAGATCTGTTGTTTTTCCCCAGTCTAGACAGTCATTCATATAAGCTTCTGTTTTATTTGAACTGTGCATATATAGGAAGAGGGGGTGTGGCATAGTGCAATCATTTAACAGCGTTAGTCTTGATACGTAGAAGTTAGACTCTGTCGGTGTAAGCTTGCTCATATTATCGGTTCTAAGCTCGGATAAAAGAGGAGTAATAGTAGATTGACAAACAAAGTAAAACAATTCGATTTATGATGAATCGTTGCAATACTAAAGTGTCATGATCAAATCTCATATATTGGAACATCATGATTGAAACATGTTTGAGAATCGTATAGTCGATCACAACTTGTTTGGAATTGAAGCGTATTAGTTGTTATAATAATCTTAATACTTGGGAATGATTAGTGACTTGAATGGGAGAAGGGAGCAGGAACAATAATGAAAAGGAGAGGTCCAAGTCATTTCAGAAACTTATCAGCTAACAGTTTCATATCAGAGCATGCCAAAACTTTAAAAAAAAAATTATGATTTCAAAAAGAGGAATTATAAGGGAGGACCACATAGCACATGGGGAGGGGTACTCAAAAGATCACAGATTGATTAGGGAAGGGTTCAATAGAGTTTAAATTAAATTTTGGAGTATTCAAGAAATATATGGGGAAAAACTACTACAAGGACACAGTAATCAATAAAGTGAATTGAGAATTATGGAGTCTTTAAGTTTAAATTTCAGCTAAAATAAAGATATTAGGTAATTTTTTTCTTCTGTCCAAACCAGGTAGACGGTCAACCGATAACTATATTGGTGAAAAATTAGAAGTCTCTCGTAAAATTAGTCAAAGTGCGTATACAAGTTGACCAAAACACCACAATTATTTTTAAAAAATGCATGAAAAAAGGGGGTCAAAGGTGGGAGGACCAACAAATGGTTGGCTAACCAACTCATATGAACCCACCTCAATTGACTAAATTTTAAGCAACCTTGCCAGCTAAAAGTCACTCAGTAACATAAGATGAGCATAGAAAGCTCTTTATTCTTTTATAATCATCTTAGGAAATTTACTGACCTGATAAATTTGAATTTGCATCGCGCTAACACTTTCTAAACAGGAAGCACCGCCCTTACTCTAATGCGAGACTTTAAAACTCAAATCTGAGACCTCTGAAAAAGATCTGGGTGGCTGACAAAAAACTAAAGGTATTTGTACAGTATTTCAATAAGAATGCTAGAAAGTCCAGCAGGGGAGGTGGGGTATTTGTACAACTTCTATTAACACCAAGTGGGGAACACAGGCATCTGATGCTCACTAGTTGCATAGACAGCCACAAATTCTTGAAATTTTTACATTCACAAAAATCATGAAAATATCTCATAAATGACCAAGTATGTTTGCTCCATACACTAGCATATATTCATATTCAAGAAGAGAAAAAAGCCAACTAGCAATCTAACATACTATGCTAGTTGATTTTCACACACTAAAAATATCAAGAAAATTACTAACCCTTCTATAAGAACTTGGACCTCACAAACAAAACTAGAGGATAATGACCCAAATTCTCACCAAACCAAAAAGAAAAAAAAAACTAGACAAACAACCTTCTGCTCCCAAAAAAACAAGCACCAGTTAATAATTCAAGAGGGACATGAAGAACCCCTCCTCTAAATACCTAGTCAAAAATAAGGTCAGATTTTCCTCACTAGCTTAAAATATAATTTTTTTTAAAATTATTTATTTATCATCTAACATCAGCCTTACTCCCAAATTTCTAAAACACTCTGTACAGAACTCTTCAAAACACTTCTTCCTATATACAGAACAAAACCATTACAGTAGAAATACCAGTCTAAAACTACAATTTCACTCAAGGAGTTGAACTTGAAGCTTCTTGTCTTGGTTCTCTCAAGTATCCCAGTAGTGTCTCTGCCTGCAGAAAAAGAAAAAACCAAACCATTAATGTCTTTCCATAACAAGAATAGGATCAGAATAATACAGCTCTTTCAACGCTTGGACCAAAAATGCATATGCAGACTATAACATCAGTGTCATTGAAAGCAACATTGCAGCAGTATTTGTTCTATACGTTACTGCAACAAGTACCAGAAAGTTCAAATTATAACATCACCAAAATAAAGTTTAAAGAATGGCTCAGCAACCCAAACCATACAACTGTACCAAAATTTCACTTTCATTCTTTCTTCATTTCTTGGACATTTTGACCCATACCCATCTCTTCCAAAACTCATATATCAAACAATTGGGACACCCCATATGACATGTTTATGATTATACAAGTTCAAAGTTGTCATAGTAGCCATTAAAAATTCAATCTTTAATCCAGACTGTGAGCCCTTAGTTAACTACTGGTACAAATTAGTTATAATTAAAAGCCCTGTTCATTAAAAAATCATTGCAACATTCATACAAATGGCTATAATAATAATTCCTTCTACTGGTAAATGTTAGTAATAATTGGAAAGAGCTATTTGTTCTATATTAAGAGTATTACACTAAATTACTAATGCCATAAAAGTTCAGTCTTTAAACAATACTACTACTAAGTGCTAATAATTGACCAAGATATTTTTTTTTTTTTCAAGAACTTGAGTGAATAGTAGTATGTCACTCCGACTGTTCAAAAATGCTGATGATTGCGTGCCTGATCCTCCAAAAGTGTGTATTTTTTAAGGATCTACCACGGTTACAACAATATTTTTGAAGAGTCCGAGCAACAAATGTGGTGGATCAAGAATTCAAACTCACCTTGTGCTTAGCTTTAGCAGTTCCATTCTGAGACAAGGCAACAAGAGGAGGAATTCCACCTTCCCTAACAAGAAGCCCTCTGTTCCTAACACTATCCATACAAAGCTGCAACAGTGTCAACACTGCAAATTCTCTTCCTTTATCAGAACCATCTTCAATAGCTTCAACAAGTGCAGCAATTCCACCTTCTTCAACAATGGCTTCTTTCCCCAAATCAAACCCAGCCAATAAACTTAACACCACCATAGCCTTTTCTGCTAACCCATTCCCCTGTTCACCAACAAGCCCCACAAGTGGCTTCACTGCACCAGCACTAATAGCCCTTTCTTTATTCAACTTCACTGAACAAAGCTTGTAAAGAGTTGTTAAAGCATCTTTTTTGCCTCTGTTTGTCCCATTTATCAGCAAACACACCAATGGTGGAATAGCACCACAAGCTCCAATTGAGAGCTTGTTTTCATCTACCAAAGCTAAGCTTAACAACGCACACGCAGCGTTCTGTTTCGACGTGTCGGTCCCGGTTTTCAGAACGTAGATTAACGACTTTATAGCTCCGGCGTTTGTGATTAAGGGCTTGTTTGGCTCGTGAAGTGAAAGATTGAGAAGTGCTGTAACGGCGTGTTCTTGTGTCCATGGATCGGTGCACCGGAGAAGTGGTATAAGCGCCGGAATCGCACCGGATTCTCCGATTAATGCCCGATTATCAGCTCGATTTTTCGCTAATAGCCTTAATTTTGCTGCCGCCGATCTTTTCACTGCTACTGATGAAGACTGTAAGCTGTCCACGCAGAGTTTCACCGTCGGTTGAAGATCCTCCGGCGAAATGCTCTCTATTATCTCTGTTGAAAATTTCTCTCTTTCTAGAAACCCAAAGCAAGGTTCGGGTTCGGGTTGAGCATTCGGGTTCTGGGTCATCACCGGATCAGAAGGAGGAACGTTCGCCAGCCGCTGTAACTCCCCGGAAATATCACTGCTACAAGCTGAGAAATCACTGAAAGCTTGAGAAAGTTCTAGAAAATCTTCCTCTGAAGAAGATGCTTTGCTCACTGGAGGCTTCTTCGCGAGCTCACCGAGGCGAAGATCGATGACGGAGTCCGTAAGGTTCTCGGAAATCGCGCCGGAATGTTCAGAAACGGAGCAATCAGTTCGGAAAATAGTTGACCGGATAGTTCTCATGGACCGACCCATTGAACGGTTGATTTTGATGGAAGACGGCGGTGGGGTGTAGTAGTAAGGCCGTGTTTGGCCGAAATGGGCATTACTAGAAACACTATTATGACTATGAGAGTGAGCAAGAGATTGAGAATCTTCAAGTGAAACCATTTTCTTGAGAACAATTAAAAAAAAAAAAAAAATCACAGCCAAACAGAGCAAATTTGAAGAAGAGATTGAAGTTGCAAATTGGGTATTTATTAAGATAATAATAATTTCATGGTTTAAAAGTGTACTTTAATGGCGGATTCGAAAGACAGCTTTGAAGAAATGATAAAAATGGCGGATTTATAGAAAGGATGAGAAAGAGCGGATTTGGTGGCTATGGTTTTAGATTTTGGTCTAAAATGACACGCCCGTGTTGTCTACTTAGTATCACAGGTAGGAGAAACCTTACTCGGCTCATTGTTTCAATAGTAAAAGTCCAAAAACACAGTGAATTATCTCGGTTTTTTAAATTTTGTATTTGAACTATCACTGATTGCTTATTAAAATATATTTTATATATATTATTTTTAATTTTATAATTGAACTATCACTTTTTATTTATAAAAATGGATTGAATCAATTGCGTGTCTTTAATCTTTCTAAAAAACTTCAACTTTAAAATCTCTTTCTTCTTCGTTCTATTTCAAAATTACAGATTTCTTCTTCTCCGAACTCTCTCCCTTTCATCCTCATCCTCCTTCAATGTATTCTTCATTTTCTAATTCTACCATAGAGACAAATTTACGTGAAGTTATAGGTCCGAGTTACAAATCTACTATTTTTCTGTTATAAATAAATTAATAAAAATTTCATGTACACAAGATATATAACTAAGGCAGTAAGTGTCTATGAAAATATTCACTCTTCTGTAAATCTCATAATATCATAGTTGCTCCAAAACCAATACTGACACAAGCTCAATTGTAAAACACTAAATTAACAAAAAATATAAAACGTAAATTCTATAAGCCAAAAACTTTCCAACATATTAGAGATGCTAAACAAACAAAATGATGTCAGACGGAAATAAAATACAGAATTCATTGTACCTAAATTCAAAACTAGTATTCATAATTACAAAAATAGTAGAAAGTGTGTGCTATTGTGTAATAGAAAAAAATAAATAAATTATGTAATAGAGAGTATGAATGCATTATGAACATAGTGTATTTGACCATATGAAGTCAATCGAACACCAAATCTTGATACCCAGTAAAATGTACAATCTGCAAGTAAATTATTACTGCACTTCAAATATGCAATAACACAAAATATAAACATTAAATAATTCAAATATAAAACTCAAAAAATATAAATTTTTCAAGCTTTACTTCCTTGTATGACACTAAAAAAGATTAAAGTATCCATAAATTTCATCTCTGCATTAAAAAATAAAAACTTCTTTTTTTTTTTTTGGAAATTCTCCGATCAAAAGCATATACGAAATAACTATAAATATAAAAAGAAAGTGGAGGAAATCCATCATGTACTCAACGTAAAACTAAAGAGAACCCCACGTGGAGAGTAGGTGATATTGAGTAAAAGTAAAAAATAACAGGCCTGTGATATTAGCAGCTTGCTTTTTCTACGGTACGTGTTTTTGCTTTTTTAGCTTTAAGAGAACGTCGGTGAAGGAGAATGAAGTGACGTCGTTTCAAACCTTTCACTCAATTAGTCCCTTTCATTTTCCGTGGACCAGTTAATTCCATCAATATTTCAGATGTACC
>JACEIK010005917.1:0-76378 GCA_018107945.1 Datura stramonium
AAACGCAAAATTTTTGATTGTCAGTCCCCACGAGGGACCTCACGAGTCGTTGCCAAGGGCATGACTCGTGGTTGGGATCCATCATGCTCACTTCCCAAAATAACTTAAGGGACCCCACGAGTCGTGGTGGCTGACCACGACTCATCGTCACCACCCGTTATCCCCACTGCCTAAAACCTTGACCAACCATACCCTCCAACCCACAAGTGACCTCACGATTCGTGAGGTCTGACCATGACTCATGGTCATGCTCATGGCCTCCTCAACCTGAGCCTATCAACCTCACTGACCACAAGTCACCTCACAACTCGCGGTCACTCCTCACGACCTACCTCACGTGTCGTCCTGAGGTCTGGTGCGAATTTTAAGTTTTTCTCCATTTTGACTCTCGGGTCTGATCCTTGGGTTCCAGGGGTATAAAAACTGGAGGACCCTGAAGTTTGAGGGTCTGAGAGTTTCTCACCTTGAGTCCTCCACACTTCACAGGGACAGACCACGGAGAGGACCCTTCGGACATTCTCAATCAGTTGCAGAGGATATTTAGGGTGATGCATGCTATGCCCGCAGAGTTAGTCGATTTGGCTGTATTTCAGCTTCGACACATAGTGGTGTTGTGGTACAGGAGTTAGGAGAGGTCCCGAAGTAGATACGTACCCCCTCTGACTTGGTCCAATTTTTTAGAGGCTTCCATTGATCATTATTTGCCTTAAGAGATCCAACAGGCTCGGGTGGATAAGTTCCTACACCTGGAGTAGGGTACGATTAGCGATCGAGAGAACGCCATGAGATTTGACTCTTTGGAAAGATATGCGCTAGCTTTTGTGGACACCATGCCTGCTAGGGTACATCGGTTCATCATGATGCTTGTTTCAGAGTATCTGGAGACCTGTGTTACAGCCACCTTACTGGAGGATATGGACATTTTGCGCGTTTAGGTTTTTGCTCAAAATATCGAATGGATTATGCAGTGTCAGCATGAGGCAGAAAGAGCAAACCAAGAGCGGCGCTAGTGGGCTAGGCCCAGTGTTATGCAGGTAGAATTTCAGGGCAGACCCAAGCTATGGATATCAGGTAGGTCCCCTAGACGTTCACCTCAGTAGTAGCAGGGCGGTAGATGAGATCGTCGTGGATAGTCAGGTTTCGATGAGAGTTGATGAGTGTCGGGTTCACAACAGAAGAGGGGATAAAATCAGAGCAGGCCCATTGCTCTGCGTTGAAGCATTTGCAGCTGACGACATTTTAGATGTGTAGGTATGGCTCTACTGCTTGTTATACTTCTGGGAAAGTGTCATGACCCAAACGTACACCCGAATTGTAGACACGAGACAAGGAGTCCTGAGAGATCCCAAGTCGACCCATGGCATGAGCATACATCTAATTCAATCACATGAGCGGAAGACTTAGCATAGAGAACATAATCATAACAAAACATAAGGGAAATAGTAAAATACTTATACAATACGGTGGAATACAACTTTTTAGTCAGATAAGCCTCTAAACATGAAAGGCGGATTGATGGGACAACTCCCCAACTAATCCAACATTCATAAATTTGCTCATCATAAAATATGAACCCAGTTACTACAAGCCTCACCACGACTCATGCTTCCTTCCAATGAGTCTTGGTCACAACCCGTCACCTACAATGGAAATTCTTACCCTCCAATAATGACCACAACCAACGACCCATGGCTTCTCCTAACGGGTCGTTAGGTCTCCCATTGTTTACACTATCGCCCAGCCTGACCCTAACCACGACTGTAAAGGACGGCTCGTTGTATCCCACAACGAGTCATCATACCTCTTGTTATCTCTACTGCCACCAACATTTCCCTAACTAACGACAGCATACAACGACTCGTGGTTTGATACCACGAGTCGTTCTGTGGTCCGTCCTGTGATATTTTACCAGTTTTCAACACTTTTTAAATTAACCTATCAGGTCTATTCTTTGGCCTTCCCAGGGTATTACAATATCTCCCCCTTGGGAACATTCGTCCTCAAATGTAGGAACAAGCAGAAAATAGAGACATGCAATTATCATACGCAAATACCGATCATTTAAATCGAAACCTTATGGAATGACTATCTTCGATTCATAACACATAGATGAATTGATCTCATGCTTCACATACACACTCATACACATAAAAGAAACTTTAACATGAACTGAACATGAAAACTAAATGGGATCGTAGAGTAGAACTGATACCTCAAGTCGGAACTGAGCCAGTAGACAACAAATGTGGGTATCTAGCCATCATATCCGCTTCGGCTTCCCACGTAGCTCCCTCAATATGCTGATTTATCCATAAAACCTTAACTGAAGCTACTTCTTTGTTCCTCAACTTCCGAACCCGACGATCCAAGATTTCAACGGGAATTTCTTCATAACTGAAGCTGTCTTTTACTCTAATGCTGTCTACTAAGACTACCAAGGTTGGATCACCCAAACACTTTTTCAAAAGTGACACATGGAAGACGGGATGAACTGCAGATAACTCCGATGCAACCAACATATCCTCAAGAGTATGGATTGTTCACTCCACCTGGACATCCGTTTGCAGATGGAATGCCATGCTGAGCTTAATTTGAGTCCCAAGTCCCTTCTGAAAAGACCGCAAGAACTGGGAGGTAAACTGAGTACCTCGGTCAGAAATAATAGACAAGGGCACTCCGTGAAGTCGAACCAACTCCCGAATATACAAAATGGCATAATCATCTGCTGAATCCGTGGTCTTGACCGGTAGGAATTGTGCAGCCTTTGTTAACCTGTATACCACCACCCAAATGGAATCATAGTGTCGGCGAGTACGAGGTTGGCCTATAATAAAATCCATATTAATCTCTTCCCACTTTCAAGTGGGAATGCTAATACCCTGAAGTACACCTCCCAGCCTTTGATGCTTGACCTTCACTTGCTGACAGTTTGGACACTTGGCTACGAACTCTGCGATATCCTTTTTCATACCATCCTACCAATAGATTTCCCTCAAGTCCTGATACATCTTTGTGGATCTCAGATGGATGGAATATCTGGTACCATGTGCCTCATGCAATATCCAGACTCTCAAATTATCAACATCCGGAACACAAAGCCAACCCTGGTATCGAAGGACACCATCTCCCCCTTGGGAGAAAACCTCCACCTTTTGACTCCACATCGCTTCCTTGAGCTTTCTCAAAATTGGATCCTTATCTTGCTTAGATTTGACATCGACCACCAAGGAGGATTCTGACCCATTTTGCATAACAATGCCGCCATCGGTCGATTCGATCAATCTAACCCCCAACCTTGAAAGTGGTGGACATCTCTCACCAACTCCTTCCTTACCTCATCCATATGGGATACACTCTCCATAGAGAGCCTACTAAGTGCATCCGCAACCATATTATCCTTGCCCCGGTGGTAAAGGACACTCATATCATAGTCCTTTAGCAACTCCAACCACCTCCTTTGCCGAAGATTGAGATCTTTCTGCGTCAAAACATATTGCAAGCTCTTGTCATCTGTGAACATGTCCACGTGAACCCCATACAAGTAATGCCGCCATATCTTCAGTGAAAACACCACCGTGGCCAACTCAAGATCATGCGTCGGGTAATTCTTTTCGTGAACCTTTAACTGTTGAGAAGCATATGCTATCACCTTCCCCCGTTGCATGAACACACATCTCATTCTGTCTCTTGAAGCATCACAATACACAACAAAGCCATCAGTACCCTTGGGTAAAGTTAGTACTAGTGTTGCAGTGAGTCGGGTCTTCAATTCCTGGAAGCTTTTCTCACAATCCTCTAACAATTGGAACTTTATCTTTTTCTGAGTCAACTTGGTCAAAGGTGTCGTAATAGATGAGAAACCCTCAACAAACCTTTGGTAGTAGCCTGCTAGGCCCAAGAAACTCCGAATTTCTGAAGGATTCACCGGTCTAGGCCAATTCTTCACCGCTTCAATTTTCTAAGAATCCACTCTTATGCCCTCTCTCGACACCACATGGCACAGAAATGCCATCGGGTCCCGCCAAAATTCACACTTGCTAGGGTTTGCATACAAATGACGATCCTTGATCTGAAGCACTACTCTCAGATGAGCAGCATGCTCCTCCTCGCTCCGGGAGGATATAAGGATGTCGTCAATGAACACAATCACGAACATGTTCAAATATGCCTTGAATATCCTGTTCATTAGATCCATAAAAGCTGCAGGAGCATTGGTTAGTCCAAATGACATAACTACGAACTCATAATGGCCATATCGGGTCTTGAAGGCTGTCTTTGGGATATCACTCTCCCGGACTCTGAGTTGGTGATACCCAAACCTGAGATCTAGCTTCGAGAAACACCTGGCACCGTGGAGCTGGTCAAATAAATCATTAATCCTGGGCAAGGGCTACCTTCTCTTGACAGTGACCCTATTAAGTTGCCGATAATCAATACACATTCGAAGGGATCCATCCTTCTTCCGAACAAATAGAACCGGTGCGCCCCATGGAGACTTGCTCAGTCTAATGAAACCCTTATCAAACAAGTCCTTCAATTGTTCCTTTAACTCTTTTAACTCAGCTGGGGACATCCTATAAGGAGGAATAGAGATAGGTTGCGTATCGAGCAGTAGATCAATTATGAAATCAATTTCCCTTTTCGGAGGAACACCTGGTAAATCATCGGGAAAAACCTTCGGATACTCGCACACCACCTGAACTGACTGAATAGTTGGGGTCTCAGACTCTACATCCTTAACCCTGACTAGTTGGTACATGTAACCCTTAGAGATCATCTTCCTGGACTTTAGATATGAAATAAACCGACCGGCTGGTAAAGTTGAATAACCCTTCCATTTCAAAATGGACTCACCCGGAAATCGAAATTCCACTGCATGGGTCCTATAATTAATGGAAGCATTACATACAAACAACCAATCCATACCCAAAGTGATGTCAAAATCAGTCATGGAGAATTCTACTAAGTCTGCGGAGGTAACCTTATGCAACACCGTAATGGGGCAACCTCTATATACCCGCCTAGCTACAACTGATTCACCGACTAGAGTAGATATGGAGAATGGTTCTAACGGAATTTCCGGACAAACTCCAAAACTACTAGCAATGTAAGGGGTCAAGGTAGCTCCTGGATCTAACAAAGAATAAGGGTCAATATGGAATACTTGGAACATACCCTTCACCACATCTAGCGAAGCCTCCTGTTCCTGGTGAGGTACTAGGGCATAAAATCACCTGCCGAACTAGTGGAGGCACCCTGCTGAGGGGGTCATGCTGCTGGAGTAGTAGAACTGGCTGCAGGGAAATCTCTGATTGTGTGCCTGGATTTACCACACCCCAAACAAGCATCCGCACCGACCAGGCATCTTACGGGATGATTTTTTCCACATCTCGCACACGCTGGGAAAGTGCGCTCCACCTGCATGCTACCATGGTCCCTCGATCTTGTAGCCCTGCTTCTCTGGTCTCCCATAAACCTTAACGGTGTGGTAGCCGATGATGGAGCTGGAGCAGTGGACCTGTGCTGGGACTACTGACGTGATCCACCTCCTGACCTGGCCTGAGAAACCGACTAGTTTTGGTCCTAGCCCTCTGGGCCTCTCTTTGCCTCCTATAGACCAACTCCATATGCTGGGCATGCAATACAATACAGGGAAAGTCAATGTCCTGGTGTAGCATGGAAATCCGATAATCCTTATCTAAGTAATCTGCTACTGCATGAATCACCTGAGCCCGTTGATCCACTACCATCTCCAGAGCATATTTAGATAGTCGAGTGAACTCCAAGGCATACTCCTGGACTGACATGTTTCCCTGCTTCAAATTTAGAAACTCAGCCGCCTTGAGATCCATCATCTCCCAAGGGAAGAATCGATCCATGAATGCGGTGTGGAACTCATCCCAACCTATCGGGCCTGTACCCACTGTCCTAGCACCTTTCCATTGCTTGAACCATATATGTGCTACCCCCTTGAGCTTATAGGAGGTCAAATAAACTCATTCCCCATTATTCACCCCCATAAACTGGGTGATCTTCAGAATTTCCTCAATAAAGTCATGTGGGTCCTCGTCTACCTTCGACCCTGTGAACTCTGGAGGGCTCTTCCTCAAAAAGTCCCTTACCCTAGTAGTTGCTGCATTCCCATTTTGCGGATAATGTGCCATAGTCTGATTCTGGACCTGAGTTGTCATGGCTTGTTCCAACATCTGAATCGCCACCCTAAACTCAGCGTGGGCGACTGGCTCTAGTATGTGCTCCTCATGAACATGTGGAGCTGGCTGATGCTCTCCATCATGGGCACCCTCACGATCATAACTATTACCGTTCCTCTTGGCATTTACTCGATGTGGAGGCATGATTCTGTAAATGCTAATAGCATGAATTAGAGGAGTAAAGGTCGTTCATCGCACCACATAGATCATAAAAGAAGGGTAATTCCTAAACGTCTAGTAGCCTCTTTGTCCTAGGTGTGATGCGCTTCACACCCATGAAAAAGACTCTACTTAACTCGCCTTTCATACTCCTTTGGACACATAAACCTGGCTCTGATACCAAGTTTGTCATGACCCAAACGTACACCCAGATCATAGAAAGGGGACAATGAGCCCTGAAAGACCCCAAGTCGACCTATGGCATGAGCATACATCTAATTCAATCACATGGGTGGAAGACTTAGCATAGAGAATGTAATCATAATATAACATAAGGGAAACAGTACAATACTTATACAAAATGGCAGAATACAACTTTTTAGTCTGATAAGACTCTAAACATGAAAGGCGGATTGATGGGACAACTACCCAACTAATCCAACATCTAGATACTGAAGGATTAATATAGAATGTGAACATGTATCCCTCAGAACATGAGGATCACCAAGTACACAGTGAGCAAGTCCGAATCTATCTACGGGTGAGGATGAGCTTGAGAACTGAGACCTGTATCATGAGACAATACAACATAGAAAGTATGCGGTCAGTACGTGAAATGTACTGAGTATGCAAGGTAAGTAAAGCGGACATTTAAAACATTTATGAAACTCATAAATGGTCATAAGAGTAGGACGTCATGCTCGTATCATAAATCATTAATACATATTATACGGCTTAAGGTTTTCAAAACATTTGTAACATAACATAGTCATAATCATAAGAGAAGAACTACGCTTAACATAACTTGAGCCAACATACATAATAATAACATGGTAAATCATGAGGAACAGTGAGGGATTCTCTTAACCGACATACCCCATATGAGCACACATGAAGCCCGACTTGTAACCTTAGTCGGGAGGGTGTTCATACCTTGCCAAGGGTAGGAACCATGAAGGGCGTGATCACACATGAAAAGGGCCATTTGGTCCAAGGACAAACATGGAAGGGTGTGGCATGTAGTTCAGGAGATCCGGGGCTTAACATGAGCCCCGAACCTACTCGGTGTTCGATACTACTCCAAAAACATATATAGTGCTCATAATAATACATACATGAGTTCATGGGCTTGTCAAATCATGAAAATCATAAACATGCTTGAACATACGTAAACTAACCATGACTTGAGGCCCGTGAACCGGCCAAAACATAATTCATGCTTAATAAAATACATGCATACTTGTAGATCATGCATATAGTTTAAATTTCCATTAGAGCATAATAGATAACATAATATATACNAAATTTCCATTAGAGCATAATAGATAACATAATATATACATGATTTAATTTATAATACATGATGGGCTTATCAAAAATATCAATGTATCATAATCGGTTTATCATGGGCATGCAAAATCGGGTTTAAATTATTAGAAATTCGAAATCAGCCATACTAATATCAATTTAGAGCTCAAAAGATGATCAAAATCAGTTAGTGTTTCAAAATCACAAGACTCATAATTAAATCATTAAATTTTATACAAACCGAATATAAAGCCCCATGAGTTTTCAAATAAATTTTGAGTAATTAATATAGAAGGAGCATGGGTGTGTAAGAATCCACCCATTTAAGACCTTACATACCTGGGATTATCAACTCCTAACCCTCCTTAAAATCCCAAGAATGGAATTGAAGGAATTGCAGTGAAAAGCTTGAAATCTCCCCTTATATCACTTGTCAAAATCCTTGCATGCATGAATGGGAGTTTATGAAGGTCTATTTTCTTAAAAACTCAGGTTTTTTCAAGCCAAAACGACGCAGTTTTGGGCCTGATATCGTGAAAAATTCAAAAATACCCTTAATGAACCTGCCGTGAAAACTGTACGGATGGAACTCACGAGTGGAACTAATGGGTCATGGGAACTACCAATGGCCCATCATGTCCCTCGTTGAATGGACTTCTAAATGACCTAGTCTTGGATCCAAACAACGGGTCGACAGGATGACTGGTACCTCTAACCCACGACTCATTACATAGTTCGTTGTTTTCTCATCATAAAATATGAACCCAGTTACTACGAGCCTCAGCACAACTCGTGGTTCCTTCCAACGAATCATGTCTCAACCCGTCACCTACACTGGAAATTCTTACCCTCCAACAACGACCACAACCAATGACTCGTGGTTCCTCCTAATGGGTCGTTGGGTCTCCCATTTTTTACACTGTCGCCCAGCCTGATCCTAACCACGATTGCAAAGGACGAACCGTTGTATCCCAAAATGGGTCGTCATACCTCTTATTGTCTCCACTGACACCAACATTTCCCCAACCAACAACAACATACAATGACTCGTAGTTTGATACCACGAGTCATTCTGTGGTTGGTCCTGTGATATTTTTCCAGTTTTCAGCACTTTTAAAATTAACCTCCCGGGTCTATTCTTAGGCCTTCCCAGGGTATTACAGCAAGAGGGTCATATGATGAGGGATTGTTTGACCAGAGATTAGGGTGATCTAGACCAGCAGAATAGGTACTCAACAGGATCATGTGTTCTAGAACCTTCGGCAGGGCGCAGACCCTCAGCTCTAACTGACAGAGATAGAGGTAGATCAGGGGCATCAAGTTCTGGAAGTGGTCCAGATAGCTTTTACGCCCTACCAAGGCGACAAGAGTCAAAGTCATCACCAGATGTTGTGACAAGTATGCTGGGTGTTTGCTCTCACCCGAGTTATGCTTTAATCGATCTAGGTTTTATTTTTTCTTATGTTACTCCACTAGTGGCACATAAATTAGGTATAACACCAGAATTACTTTAGTGACCATTTTCTGTATCCACTGACTCTATTATTGCTAAGAGGATTTATCAAGACTGCATAGTATAGGTTGTTGGTTGCCAGACTTTACAAGATTTTGTGGAGCTAGAGATGATTGATTTTGACGTAATTATGGTAATGGATTGGCTAGCGCCATGTTATGACATTGTGGAGTGTTGGAATAGGACCGTCTAATTTCACTTTCCCAGGGGGTTAGTACAAGAATGAAAAGGCAATGCAGCTATTCCAAAAGGTAGGTTTAGATCCTATCTTCGGGCAAGGAAGCTGATAGCGAAGGTTGTATTTACAATTTTGTTAGGGTTGGGGATATGCAGGAAGAATCCTCAACTCTTCAGTCCATTTCTTTGGTTAGTGAATTTTCAAATGTATTCTCGGATGAGCTTCCTGGTATCCCTCTAAAGCATGAGATCGATTTCTCTATCGACCTTCCACCAGGTACACAACATATATACATCCCTCCATACCGAATGTATCCTACCGAGTTGAAGGAATTGAAAGAATAGTTGAATGATTTGCTAGATAAGGGCTTTATCAAGCCTAGTGCTTCACCATGTGGTGCACTAGTTCTTTTTATGAGATAGAAAGATGGATCACTACGAATATGTATAGATTATTGGCAGTTGAATAAAGTGACTATTAAGAATAAATATCCCCTTACAAGGATATATGATTTGTTTGACTAGTTGCAGGGGGCGAATTATTTCTCCAAAATTGACTTGAGGTCAGGGTATCATCAGGTGTGAGTCTAAGAGAAAGATATTTTGAAAATAGCTTTCAGGACCAGGTATGGTCATTTTGAGTTCTTGGTCATGTCCTTCGAATTAACGAATGCCCTAGTAGTGTTTATGGATTTGATGAACAGTATATTCAGGTCGTTCCTAGATCTATTTGTGATAGTGTTTATTGGTGATATTATGGTATATTCATGCTCAGAAGCTGAACACAGAGATCATTTGCGAACAGTACTCTAGATTATCAAAGACCACCAGTTGTACGCAAAGTTCTCGAAATGTGAGCTCTGGTTATATTCCGTAGATTTCTTGGGCCACATTATGTCAGATGCAGGTATTTAGGTTGACCCATAGAAAATCAAGGCAGTAAAGACATGGCCCAAACCCACGACTCCAATCGAGGTTTGTAGTTTCCTAGGGTTAGCTGGGTATTACAGAAGGTTCGTGGAAGGATTCTCTGCCTTATCAGCGTCGTTGACAAGATTGACTCAGAAAGCAGCTAAATTCCACTGGACCGGGGCTTGTGAGCATAGTTTCAAAGAGTTGAAAAATTGATTTACATTTGCACCAGTATTAGCCTTACCGGAAGGTTCAAAGGGCTACATTGTATACTAGGATGCTTCAGACATTGGGTTAGGGTGTGTTGTGATGCAACATGGCAAGGTGATTGCCTATGCTTCGAGGAAGCTAAAGAAGCACGAAAAGAACTACCCCACCCATGGTTTAGATTTAGTTGCAGTGGTTCATGCTTTAAAAATATGGAGGCATTGCTTGTATGGTGACATCTTTACTGATCACAAAAGCCTCCTGTATATCTTCATGCAGAAAGAGTTGAATTTGCACCAGCGTCGTTGGCTAGAATTGTTGAAAGACTATGATGTAAATATCCTATATCACCCAGGAAAGGCTAATATTGTAGCTGATGCCCTTAGCCGCAGATCCATCGGCAGCCTAGCCTATTTAAGGTCAGAACAGCAAGAAATGGCTCGAGAAGTGCACCAATTAGCCAATCTAGCAATCAGGGTAGTAGATTTAGAGGATAAGGGGGTCATGATCCAAAATACAGCTGTGTCATCTCTAGTTGTGGAGGTGAAGGAGTGACAGCACGAGGACCCTAGTCTAGTACATCTCAGAAACAAGGTTCAACAGGGTGAACTATCGGCCTTTGAGTTAACAGGACACAGTGTCCTGAGGTTCAGAGGTCAACTCTGCGTTCCAGATATAGTAGGGCTTCGCCATCAGATTATGGCATAGGTACATTATAATCGTTACTCTCCTCACCCAGGTCTGACAAATATGTCCATGATATAAGGAAGATATATTGGTGGCCTGGAATGAAGAAAGGTGTAGCCGAGTTTGTAGCACAATTCCCTAATTGCCAGCAGGTAAAAGCTGAACATCAGAAACCTAGCAGACCAACTCAGGAGATAGTCGTACCTATCTGGAAATGGGAAGAAATTAATATGGATTTTGTTACATGGATTACCTCACACCAAGCATAAATTTGACTCCATTTGGGTCATCGTCGACAGATTGATGAAATAAACCTATTTCTTACCAGTCAAGGCTACGTTTTCGGTCGAAGATTGTGCTGAGTTATATATTAATAAAATAGTTCAACTGGATGGCATCCCAGTATCTATTATTTCTGACAGAGGGGCACAATTCACCGCTAGATTCTAGTGGTAATTTCATAATGGTTTGGGGACGCAGGTTAATTTGAGTACATCCTTCCATCCCCAGATAGATGACCAGGCTGAGAGCACCATTCAAATACTCGAGGATATGTTATGGGCGTGTGTGCTAGATAATGGAGGGAGTTGGGATGAGCACTTACCTCTTATTAAGTTTGCATACAATAACAGTTATCACTCTGCTATTTAGATGGCACCTTACGAGGCTTTATATGGGCAAAAATATAGGTCCCTCATAGGATGGTTCGAAGTAGGGGAGGCAAGATTGATTAGACCTGATATGATACATCAATCAGAAGAAGAAAAGGTGAAACTCATTAGAGAGCATTTGCTAATAGCCCATAGAAGTCCTATTCTAACGTTTGGCATAGAGACTTAGAGTTTAATGTTGATGATTCTGTATTTCTTAAGTTTTCTCCTATCAAGGGCATGATGAGATTTGGTAGGAAGGGCAAGCTTAGCCGTAGATTCATTGGCCCATATTGGATCCTTCGAAGGATAGGCCAAGTAGCTTATGAGTTGGAACTGCCTTCAGGGCTAGAATCTATTCATCCAGTTTTCCATGTGTCAATGTTAAGGAAGTGCGTAGGAGACCCCTCTTGGATTGTCTCGATTGAGGATGTTCAACTTACTAAAGAGTTGTCCTATGAAGAGACTCTAGTTGCTATACTAGATCGGCAGGTTCGTAGATTGAGAACTAAAGTTGTAGCCTCTGTTAAAGTCCTATGCAGAAACAGAAATGTGGAGGAGATGACTTGGAAAGTTGAGGATGACATGAGATCTATATATCCTCACTTATTTTAGGCTTGACCCAGATTTTGCAGTTGTGGTGACATTGTGGTTCAGTTATTGTTTTATCGCCTATATTATTTGTACTGTTTAGTTGTTCTCTTTTATGTTATGGAGCTATGTTGTATCTTTGCTGGTAGTGTCTTGTGAGACGTCTATGTTGGACTTTTCTGCATTTTAGGTTTTCGGATAGTCCATATTATAGAGGAGACGCTGCCAAAATTTTTCTGGCCATGGTTAAAATAGTTTAAGTTTCTTAATCCTAAGATTACATTCAAGGACGAATGTTCCTAAGGGGGGGATGATGTTACACCTTTTAAGTTTCTATTGTTTATCCGATGCATGTGTATGTATGTTGAGATTTTTGGAGTACGAAGCATGCGGGAAAGGGCTCGAAGGAATGAGTATACGAGCATGGTGTTGAGCGAGCAGGAGGCTGGGGCCAGAGGCTGGGTGCTACGCCGCACTGCCTGCCCGGCGCCATGGCCTATAAGGAATGTCTCTACAGAGTTATTTCTCAAAATCTCGCTCAGAGTACCAGAACCCCGCTGAGTAAAAGTTGTAGAAATCACTTCTAATTGAGTCCTAAGCGGCTACAAGTGATAGGTAAGTGTTTCTACCTTCTAAACTCTCAGGAATTTGTAAACTTTCAGCCGAATTGGACGAAGTTTAAGTTGTAGTCAATTTTTTTGAAAGATATTTTTATTTGTCGTTTCCTAGTATTGAAAATAGCCTTATTCTCTTAGCGTAAGGGCTGCAATTTGGTGGAATTACTAGCTGCAGGTTGGAACTATTTGCATGGACGGAAATCGTCAATTAAGGTATGTTAAGGATAACCTTTTCGGCAAGTTATTCTCGTCGTATAATAATACGACCTACGCTTTTGTAAGTAAGTTGCGACCATGAATATTGTGACTAGCTTCTAAAAATAGTTTTGAGATTAAAGTTTAGTATTTAGGTTGGGACTGACCCTTCCGTCGACCAACCTCAAGGTTGCTTTTTGTGTCATCGCATACGAGGCTATAAATTGTTCAGAGGAGCTATATGATATCTAAAAGGACTATATTCAGGCCTATAAGGCCGTATTAGAGTCCATCCACGGTTGGACTTATTTTATGCCATCACGGTATTACTGACCCTCCATCGAGCCTTGTGAGCCAAGGTGCAGTCACAGGAGCCCAGAGGGCTCAGACATAGCTACAGGAGCCCAGCAGGTTTAGTTGTAGACTCAGAGGCCATGTAGGTTGGCTATAGTTACCTGTGGCATCATTTTGGCCTGGTTAGGGGTATATAGATCGAATAGTATTTTTTATGGCTTATGGGGGCCCAGGTAGGTTATTTTGTGTTGATTGTACCTTCCAAGCTTATGGGGCCAAGTAAGGTTCTTGTATGTATACTTGTTTTCTATTCTCCAGGTTGTGAGGCTATTCAGGTTATAACTCTTATCCTTCTTATTGATTACTTTCAGTTCGTTTATTACTTCTATTCAGTCTTTTATTGTTTCCTTACATATTCGGTACATATTATATTGACGACCATCTATGGGGCGCTGGATACTTTCCTACAGGTGCGGACAAACGTGTTCCAAGACCTCCTTAGCAGTTCATCTAGGGTTAGCAGATCAGTTGGCTCCTTTTCTTCGGAGTTGACAGTTAGAAAAGTTTGCTCTTTTTTGTTGTATAGCTTTTGGGTAGGCCGGGGCCTTGTCCTGACCACTATTCCTCTCTTAGAGACTTGTGGACTACAACTTTAAGTTGTTGATTGTTGTTGGTCGTGTGGGGCCTATGCATGTTATGTTTTGTGTGTTGGCTATGTGAGGCCTAGTTTAGCTATCAGTTAACAGTCTTGTCGGCAATAGTTTATATATGACTACCTATTTTCCTTCTGCTATTACTTAGATGACCTGGTGGTCTTGTTGTCCACATAGGATCCCTTTATTACTGTGATTGTTGGGTTAGTTGTTTCCTTACAGGTTTGCTATGTGGCCTTGTCGGCTTGAGACTATGTTTACAACCGAGATATAATTGTTTGTTTCTTGATTCTGAGTTGGTCGTAGGCACCAGAGGTGCATATGCCTAGCTAAGTCAGCCTAAGTCCCAGTATGGAATTAGGTGCCAGTTACATCTCCTAAGGTGGGGCATGACAGGTCTATCGCCTACCTGACAGGCCATCACCCATGTTGTCAGGCCTCGACATTTTTTGATGGTCCGTTGACTTCTTGACGGCCGTCACTCATACCGTCAGACCCGCGACGGGCCGTCGGCTCCTCCGTCATCCTCTGCACCAGACCTGCAGTTCAACTTCTTTCCTTCAAGATGTCATTTCGGAGTCTGAAGTGTTACATGAATTGGTTGGGAAACATAGAGTATCACCTTGTCCACAACTATTTATGTTTATAAGTAATACTTTGATTTTTTAGTTAACCTCAATCCTATAAATACCCCGTGAATAGCACACCCCTAGTATTTGCTCATATTGTTATTTCGACGTTGGTTGCCTTGTTTATTGATTGTTCACTTGAATTCCAGTTTTTATCCTACCATTCCCCCAACATTTACTTTTCTATTTTTAATACAATGATGCGATCTAGATTAATTCGATAGACAACTTTTGTGTTATCCATCTCTATTCCCTCTAGATTCGACCTTGACTAGTAAGTTGGGTAATTATATCGCGAAAACCATTTACACTTTCTCCTCGCGAGGAGTGGATTTGTATGTCATCAATTATATATCGGTTAATACGCTCTCCCACGCTAAAATTTCAAAGTTGGCTTAGTACAGTCCATGTCAGTTATAGTTTTTAGTTTACGATTATAGCTTCAATTTCAGTGCATGTACATGACCTTAAAAATTAGTTTTTCTCATATTTTCATTAACTATTTTAAAACTAGCATATCATGTTAGTATTTATGCATCTCAAACAGGGTCATTATACTTCACCTCAGTTATGTATCCAGTTATGCATATAGTACAGTCTATTCTCAGATTACTAACATGCTTCAGTTTCAGTTGCATTTCTCACATACTCAGTACATTCAAAGTACTGACGCATACTCCCTATGTTATATCGTCTTATGATATAAGCTCAGGCACTCAGGCTCAGCAACATTGTTAATCTCCATCAGACTCTATCCAGCAGTACTCCAGTGGTGATTCCTCATTTCCTGAGGACCAGAGCATTTCTTTCCATTTAATAGTATTGTTTTAGTATTCAAATTCTAGAGTTAGCTGGGAGCTTTTCCCAGCAACTCATCTAATCTTTTAGAAGTCTTTCAGACAAGGTGTATTAGTTTCAGCTATAGCTCTTGATGTCCTTGAAATTTCAGTATCTTCCAGATGTTCTTTTACTTATAAAAGTATTTTCTTTATTTTTAGTTACAAATAGCTTTCGCGTAAGATTATCTTACAGTAGTCCAGTCATATTTAAGTTGTGCTATGCTATGGGTTATCTTAGAGCCATTCATGGTTCTAGGTACCATGTGGCATCTAGGGTGCAGACTCGGGTCGTGAAAGGTGATTCATGTATCATGTGAGCCATGTCGTGATGTTAAATCAGGCACTTCCTAAGAGGCATCCCAGTGAATACTACACATAATGCAATCATTAGTCCAGTGCGCATAGTGCACCTCAAGGAGTTCTCATTCTTACTTTTACTTTTGGAATGCATTGAGGACACTGCGTATTTTCTAGTTAGGGGTGAAGTCTTTTGCTTGTGATGCATGAGTTCTAGTAATAATGATTGATGTATAGTGTGTAGATATTTCTCTCTTTTCATAGTAAGTTTAGATATAGTTGTTATTGTCTTTTTCTTAGATTTTTAATGTCCTCCTGGGTTTTCTTAGCAATGGTTCTTTCTTGTGAGGCTTAATTTCTGTTGAATCTAGCCTAATGAGGTACTTAAGTATCGCAGTGTTTGGTCCCAGTGATAGATTTCTTGGCAACTTTCTTAAGGGTACCAGCCTACATTTGAGTCATTCTTGATTGAATAGAGTGAACTTGACTTAGGTGGTGTTGATGAATGAGCTTATTGCATGCTTGTCCGCTTATTTTGAAAAGTTACCCCCTCTAGAAGATTTTGTCACAGGTATTGTGCGCTGACATGTTTACCTTTGTTTTGGACATCTAAGTATGAATATTGTGGCTTTGATTGCCTAGTTGAGAGTATAAATGATTAGTTTAATTGATATCCATGTGGCAATGTATGGTGAGGACCTTTGTGGGTTCACTCGTTATGGTCACACTTTAGAACTTTCTTGGTTACTCATGCTTTAGCTTAGGATTGATTGTTCGTTATAGAGATGAACTCAGGCTTCTTTGTGTTTTAAAATCCCCATTTGCCTATATGAGCCTACCAAATGATGCATGTATCCCTAGTTTCCCATTTTGAGCCTTTGAACTTTTCCTGATTAACCGCATTGAAACCAAAACCAATTCTCAAGTTAATCATCTTTAAAATCCATCCTTCTTGACTCTAGGAAATGTTGTGATTATATAAAAAATGTAAGTTGGGGGTGATAAGGTGAAAATAAATAAAAGGACAAATATGGATACAATGACCACTTTCCAAGGTATATTAAGCAAACAAAAAAAAGAATAAAAAAGAGAAAAAAAGAAAAGAAAAAGAACAGACAACAAAAAGAAGAAGAAAATAAAATAAGCTCACAAAGAGTACTTTGTATGATGTGAAATTGCTAGGGAGAGAAGGAAGAGGATAAAAGGACAAAAGGGAAAAAGGAAAATGGAAGTGTAATGTAGTATTCAAGGATGGTACTGAGCCACTAATTCTCATATTTGTATCCTACCATTCCTTTGGACCAATATTACAAGCTTAGAAAAGTTCTTATATGAACTCAACCCAGATTTCCAAAAGAAAAGGCATTTGAGAATAAAGGCAAGCATATCATAGTTGTGACCTAACATGTTAACATCTTTGTGATAATTGAGTATCTCTCTTTTTTCTCTTGATCCTGTATCTATGTATTGTGTGTGAAATTTAATCAGAAAATGAACACTTTTCTTAGTCCAAATGTGATGACATGTGGATGAAAATGGCTAGTATAGACTGCTTCTCAACCTAGGAATCTTTCATGCTGAATGGATGTCACGAGTAAAGATTGCATGGTCAGTCTTAACAATTCTGAGAAAGTGGAGTTTTGCATGAAGGAGGGGGTAACTTGTTTTCAAAATTGCATGTGTGTAGATACTTGTCATAACCACCATAGTCATTACACTTTGTGATACTGGATCAAGAGTCTAGATTATATTTATTTATTTTAGTTCCTTGAGGACAAGCAAATGCTTAAAGTTGGGGGTGTTAATGTGTCGGGATTCTGTGACACATTTGTACTTCTTTTCATAGAGTCTTGAATGACTTTAAGTGATAATTTAAGACAATAATAACACTATTTTTCTAAGTTTTAGGAATCCCATGAAATGATGGAAGGAGGAACAAAACAAAAGAAGTCTGCCCCAAAAAGGAATAGATGGACCGCAAATCCAAGATGCAGTCTGCATCTTTAACTGCATTCTAAATCAAAGAGCATGACTCAAGATATGGACCCCATATTCAGAATGTGGACTATAAATTGAATCGAAGATTCAAAATGTGTCAACTTGGTGAAGTAATTTGAGGAAGGAAATACAGACTGTAATCTCAATATACGGCCCATCTTTTGTGCTTAATAAGAGAGGGATAATTGGGTCATTTTATTGCTAGAGCATTTTTATGGAGTGATAACATCCAAAACAACTCTCCAATTAAGGAGGTTTCCACGGTCGTATGCAAAACAAGTACCCAACAAGAGTCGGGATTGATTTTCCACAGAGATTAGAGGCTAGATTTACCAAAAGTTGTGAGTTAATTCACAAGAGAAAGCATCATGAGTAAAAATACAGTAAAATTGAGGGAAGTGGTTTGAAAAAGTATCAAATGAAAATTGTAATTAAAATAAGATAAATACAATTTTTGTTGACAAGATTAGATAGAGTAGGGGTGTGCATTTGATGGGGTATCGTCTTGATAAGTATTAATTAAAAGTCTTAGAATCAATTAGTACATGGATAGCTTGGGTTTTAGCTACACTCTAAGTTTCTCAACCAAAAGAGTGTATATTTTAGGTTTTCTCAAACCCCAAAATCAAGCTCTATGAAACAACCAAACATTGCTTATGTGGGTATAGACTATTTTCAGCTCTAGCCCTTCAATGAAGCTGGAATCAGGTATAGACTATTTCTAGCTCAACCCTTAGATAAAAGCTCCAATTCCTCACTAATGAAGTCCTACCCAACTTCACTTCTCTTTCTCAAGAAAAAGCAAAATTATGGAATTCAACTAATATTTGCAACTATTAATTTTCAGATTAAAACTCGAAGAAAATAATAAATTCATGCATTATAATTAATTTTAAGATCAATTAGTCAATACTCAATTAATTCTAAACATGCATCATTCACACACATCCCTAGAAGAGAAATTAGCTACACATAATTAGGGAAAGAGAAATTATACCAAAGAGGAATTCCTAAAAAACATTCATCATAAGCAATTATAATCAATTCCAAGCTTTGTATCTTCAATAATGGTATTTTCATTAGAAAAAATAAGAAGAAAGTAGAAAACTACACTCTCTACACTACAATATTCTATATATTTGTCAATATCTCTCCTCTCAATAATGTGTCCCCAAATGGGGTACAAAGATCTACATATATTCCTCGCACAGATCCCTAAAACTCCCATGGAAACTTCCCAAGTATGTACTTGTCTTCTGGATGATTTTTCCCTTCAAAGGAAGTGCCACTTACTTGCATTAGCACCTATATTTCGCAGGTGGGGATTAGAGGCACACGGGTGCAACACAAGCCCAGGTTAGTCCTCTCTCACTTCTTCCTGCGTGGCATATAAGGACCGAGATGCTGACTTGCGATGCACAAGTCCATTTCCAGTAAACCATCAGCCATTCCTGCATGGCACTTGCTAGATGCAGGTGCTGACTTGCGGCACGCATGTCCCTTGTTGTTTCTCTGACAGATTTCTTTATGTTCAAATCCTTCATCATCTTTGTTTAAAAGAAATTCCTACACATAAGAGAATAAAGGCATAAAATCCATCTAAATTATGTTAAAACAAAGTGATAACTCATTCTTAAGAGCTAGATAAATTGGTAAATTACCTTAGCTCATCAAACAACCAAACTTGAACTATTGGTTGTGTTGTCCTCAAGCAAACCATTCACTCAACATAGGAAATGACTCAAGCTTATCAAGACATAAGGGTTGCACACAAGACTACTATGACTCAAAATAAACAAAAGCAATAAAAAGGCTCAAAATAAAAAGAATGAAACACAAGCACAAATCTCAATTGGTACAACCATGAGCACTCGAAAAAGATCATCACTGTAAAAATCTTTTCTTCTCAAGAGACTTCACTTTTTTGAATGAAAATTAGGGAAAATTTTTATATCAACAAGCATCTCAAGTCATTGACATCAACCTTCAAGGTTTGCCTAGAAGTTCACTACACAACTTGCCGCATTCATACCTCTCAATTGACATCAAGATTTTACCATTTACTCCAAGGATGCAATGCCACTCACCCAAAGAGAGAATCAAACTCACAATTATGCAATTCACATAATAGGGATTATAAGATGACACAAAGACCCTCAGTCTCTCAAAGACATTCAAGTGTACACACATCGAATCATAGGCTTGCCCTTCATGTAATTCTCCACTAATATAGAGTTACAAAGATCAAAATCATTAAGGACTTGAGGGTCACAATTTAGGCTAGGGGTAAGGTAGGACATCATTTGGTTCAAGTGAATAGAACCTCCCTAACACTTTTGTGAAACAAATCAAGTGCAACGCTCATATCATTGAGTCAACTCCACCTTATTTCTCCTTTTCACATTCCAATTTTTCCCCCAAGAGCCATTCTTCTAGACACCTTTGTTTTTGTCGTTAAGCATTCACATAGATAAGAGATAGAACCACTCAATTCTTTTCTTTCTTCCTTTAATTAAAGGATTCAAGAAGCCATTTCTTCACTAAGACTTCGACGCTACCTCATATTGAACCTTAATGCACGAACCCCCAAACTTAGGCTTTTGCATACATCAATATATACATGTTTTTTTAATTCACATCGACCCCCAATCTTGGGCATTAAGCCCCCATTTTTTTATCGCTAGCAATTAGGGAGGAACGGGTATCCAAATAGAGGATTCAAGAAGGGTATAGGTATATAATAGAGTTTTCATGAAAAAGGTTTAACGCTCAAAAAGGGTTGACTAAGATCAATGTTAAAGGAGGCATTTTTGGTGAAATGATTATTCAAAGAGGGCCTAAGATCATTTTTCAAGCTCAACCACATCTAGAATTTTTCCTTGAATCACATTCGAGGCAAGTTGTAGATGAAATGCATATATAAGAACAAGATACAACCTTACGACACAAGGCATCACAATTCCAAGGAGTATGGCTAGTCCCAAAATCATTTGAAAAGTATGGTTTTTGATAAATTATTCTGAGTTGCACATAACCCATTTGTAAATCAAAAATCCAAATAAAGAATGTAGACATCATGACAAGAGAATGCTTTTTAAATTTATTTTCCCCTCTTCTCTCAAATTGTTTTTTAAATTCCTTTGCCAAGAAATATTTTTGGTGGTGCCGCTCAAGATAAGTGCACAAGGACTTGAAATGACCAACTAGAACATGTCATTTTCCCTTAAGAAAGTCGCCTCTCAGTACATCATTGGGAAATATCACCTAGTTCAACACAAAAATCAAGATAAGAAAATTTTTGCTCCATGGGAAAGAACCATGGTATAAACAAAACCCTTTGAGTTTATTCAACTAAGTATTATCTGCAAAGACGATTGCAAGGTTAGGTAGTAAAATAATTGACGTGTAAGACTAACCCAGCATCATGGCAACTCACATCACAATATCAAAAAGATCAAGCCCAGCAAGGGTCAAAAATTAAAATAATTACAAAACAGGCCCAGAAACGGCATCAATTCATCAAAATATCATCTATCCCCAACAAAAAAAATCGCATTGTCCCCAAGGCATAATAAAAACAAGAAAGAGTAGGAGGACTCCCTGTACGATCTAAGGACTAGAATGTGTCCTTCTTGAGTGATGCTCCAGAGGGAGGTAAGCATAGGTCAGATTGATTTCAAATTCGGCAAGGGAAGGAATCAAGGGATCGTGTGGAGATCAAGAGGACTATATGGAAAACAACTTCCCATTTATCTGAAAGTTTCCTCGACATTTGGAAAGAATAATGCAGGGGTTCCCAACATGGGCTGACTTAGTGGGCAACATCCATTTTATGGGTCACCTCACCATGAGGCTGCTCTTCTTCTTGAATCTACTTGGTTGTTGCACTTTCTGTTGGATTGACCCTAATAGGACAATCATTCAAGGGGCACCTCTCCATACTTGGTGATTCTGAAGCTATTACCAGGAGATTTATGTCTAGATCCATGGGTAGGACCATTGCATTCTGGCTGTCCATTTCCTTCCTTAATACAACCACCCCGTTTTTAAGTATGTCAACCCAGGCATAGAAATTTCCCAACTTCCCAACCACCGGCTTCATAGCCTCTTTAACGGCATGCTGGATCATGGAGGGAATAACTTTGTCTAGCCTGAATAATTGAGCATTGTATTCATGGGCCATATTTGCAAGCTTTAGAAGGCCATTTATCACCGAAGAGACATTCTTATGACGCAAGAGTGGATCTTGGGCATTCCCCGAGCATTTTTATCAATTTTTGTGGCCAAATCAAATACCCCTTTTGCCCGACGTGTTTTGTCCAAAGGCTGGAAACAAGGGAAATCAACCTTGAGACACATTGACTAATAAGATCTGGAAAGGGCCTAGAAGTAGATTGATGTCAAGCCTTTCTCTTGAATTGCTCAGCTATGATTTCCCCCACATTCATATGAATGCTTGCATGATGAGAGCAATGAGAATGCCTACCTCAACGGAGATGTGTGTGGTATTCTTGAAAGGAATGAGGCGAGTGCACACAAGGTTGAGCCACATCCGAGTAGTGAATTTGAGATCTCGAAGAGAAATATTTCCTTTCATTACAGCCCTAAGATGTTTTCCCTCAACAACTATATTGGACACCCAAGCATATTGATCATCTTTAGCCATTATGCGCCTTGCAAACCCTGTGCCAGGATGTACTGGCTCAACCCAGTAGATTGAATTAATTGCGATAAGGGTAACGTCAAAATCACTTTATCTCACCATAAGGGATGATAGGAATGGCATCTCGTCCACACGGCCCTTATGTTTGAAGATGTCCTGTCGAGCCCGATAAAAGGCATAGAATTTTCTCACCAATTTCGGGAAATAAGGACCCAGTACTTCTATGAATGGGGCCAAATCTCGTATATGAAACTACCTTATTGTGTTGGGAAAGTCATCCTTGAAGGAATTCACATCAAACCAGGCCTCTTCTATAATTGTACATTTTCCCTAGAAAGAGAGATAATAAGCTTCTATCCCCTCAAGGCCAAAATAGAGTTGTGCTCTTCTCCGCTCCTCATCTAGGTCAGGCTCATGTGATGTTTCAACCACCACTGGAGCCTTTCCTTTAGCTCATCGATTGGATGATGACATGTTGCTGCAAAATAATATGAGTACCAGGGAAACATAACAAAATATTTATGTAAATTTTTCATTGGAAAGCAAAAGAAAACATCTACAACATGCTAAGAAAAGAAAAAGAAATAGAATGCAAAAAAGAAAAGTAGTGGGAAACTGACTGCCTAAACATGCGAGAAACCTGCATTTCGCAAGTGGAGACTTGCGATACGTGAGTGAGGCGCATGTGCAGAGCTGAAAGCTGACAACATTTTTGCTCACCTGCGTTTGCACCTATGTTTCACAGATGGAGACCTATGGCACGTAGGTGGAATGCATAAAGAAGGCAGTGAGTATGCAACTTCTGACCTTCACCTGCATTTTACCTACATTACGTAGAGAAACATCTGGGGCACGCATGTTCCTAACAATGCCTCAGTCTATGTTTCACAAATTTCAAACCAAACATAGGCCATATTAAATCAATTTCAAATTCTAACAGGTACTTAGACTTCCCCAAAATACAAACCAAAAAGCTCAATATCACACAATGACCAATTAACAAACACTCAACAACATCCCTTCAGAAGGATATTACCTCATCTATCATTGGGAAACGTCGAGCTACAAACTCTATCATTCACACTACTTCCACAAGTACATTAATTACTCATATGCAATCAAAGTGCTCACTACACATTTTAAGCTACCCATTTTAATCACAAAGCACGATAGGATGCCAGTTTAGACCTAACATACACTAATATCACAAACTCAAAGAAATGAAGATTTCTATTTAAGTATGATATCATCCAATCTATTATAGGGCCAATCAATGTATCACTAACGAGTGGGTTACTTAGACTTCACCCTCAACAAAAATTTTATGGCATTATGCAGCACCAAGATGTAACAATATTCTATATATCCAAGTGCCACCAATATGTACCATGACCTACGGGAAGTCTATTGGTGGAATGGCATGAAGAAGGACATAGTAGAGTTAGTGGCTAAGTGTACGAATTGTCAGCAAGTGAAAGTGGAGCATCCGGGGTGTGCTACAAGACATCAGTATCCCCACCTGGAAGTGGGAAGTGATCAATATGGATTTCATCACAGGTTTTCCTCATACACATCGATAGTATGACTCTATTTAGGTGGTTGTAGAGAGGTTGACTAAAGCAGCCCATTTTCTACCGGTCAAAACTACCGATTCGGCCAAGGAGTATACTAGATTGTATATTCGGGAGTTAGTTCAGTTTCATGGAGTTCCCTTGTCCATCAAGCTTAGCACTACTTCTCACCCGCGGACAGATGGTCAGGCCGAGTGGACCATTTAGACTATTGAGGACATATTGAGAGCATGTGTAGTTGACTTTAAAGATTGTTGGGATAATCATTTACCTCTTATCGACTTTGCATATAACAACAGTTAGCACTCCAGTATTCAAATGGCTCCATTTGAGGCTCTTTATTGGGCAGAGATATAGATCCCTAATTGGCTGGTATGAGGTAGGTGAAGCTATATTAATAGGGCAAAATTTAGTTCATGAGGCTATGGAGAAAGTTTAGCCTATATTGGAAAGGCTGAAAATGGCTCAGAGTTGTCAAAAGTCATAATGCTGATCATAGCTGGAGAGAGCTTGAATTTGAAGTGTTATACCCTAGTAGCCCAAAGATCAAACCTGGGAGTTGAAACAGAGAAAAGCTTAAAAACTGGCACCAGGCACAAAAGGAGCAGTGGGATGACTAGTTGGTGCAGCCCACGAGCCGTGATGTGACTCGTGGGGAGGCCAGTGAGGAGTTTGGGAAGTTTGAGAAAAAGGACCCCACGGGAGTGACAACGACTCGTGGTCAAATGCCACGAGTTGTTAGGTCAGCCGTGGGGTGGGTAAGGAAAAAAAAGAGAAGAAGGGAGGCAGTGCACTTGACGGGAAGAGCCCACGAGTCGTGGTCAGTCCCCATGATTTGTGGTCTGAGTCGTGGTCAAGTAGGGTATGTTTTTGTTGAAGCATTGGCAGTGTACTTCACGACCGACTCCATGAGTCGTGGTGCTTGGCGACGAATCATTAGGTTCCCCGTTGGGACCACCTGGCAGTTAGTTTCTGCAAATTCAGTAAGGCTTTTCCATAATTCCTAAGATCCTAAGACCTAAACTACGACATTTTGAGTAATGAATAGTGACTTTTGAAGGGTTTAAGTTCATTTTAGGTCTCATTCATTCATGCATGCAAGGTAGAAGACTTGAGAATGGTGATCAAGCTCAGAAGTTATCAATTCCCTTTCAATTTCCTATTAGGCATCTAAGAAGTGTTAGAATCAGCTACCAACAGGTATGTAGGGTTATGAATGGGTGATTTCTTTCACACCCATGCCCAATCTCTCTCTAAAGTATGTAATCCCTATGTCTCATCTATGGGGTTTTAACCCAAATGAATGAATCTCCTATTTCTATACATGGGTATGATTTGATAATGATTCTACTATTGAATTATGAAGCATGGGAAAATTTTATAATGTTTTCAATTTAAAATCATGATTCTAGTTTTATGAATTAAAATCCAATAGATGAAATGTTCATGAAAGATGAGATTTGTGATGATTAAATGATGATGATAAGATATTATGATGAAAAGTATGTTTTGAAGCTACCCATGTTTACAATTATGTTTTCGATGAGAATTGAGTATTTCTAAGTATGATAAAGCTTTGGGCAATGCCCACATGTTAAGTATAAATTATGAATATCCCGAATTGAGCTTACCACATGGTTTAAGAGCGAAGACTCCCAATTATATTTTCAGCTTGTGGTATGTTTTGAGTTAAAGTTTTTCTATGCATAGCTTACCATATGGTTATGGTGCGAAGGCTCCCAATTATATTTTCAGCTTGTGGTATGTTTTGAGTTAAAGCTTGTCATATGTATGATTTCATATTTGAGATGTATTTGATTATTGAGCTTCGTTAATGGACGATGTTGAGCTTCATTATAAAACGATGTAGAGCACATGTATATTTTGGGAGTAATGTCTAGCACTGAGTAAGCTAAGGGTCGATCACCCTATGCCTCAAAACTATGCGCCTTTAACATAGGTTTACTATTATATATTACTTTGGGATCTCCCTTCCCAAATGAGCCTTCAGCTTGATATAAATATCATGGTATCGTTCTTAGCCCTGGCAAGGCTTTGGATTGCTCTACCCACTTGAGTGTGATAGTTGGGATCACGTAAGCTCAGTGATACGTCGGTTGAAGCGAGTCTCCCATTGTTCTCATGATTTCAGATATGCATATTTCATTACTCTGAGATTTATATATTTATGCATGTTCTAAAAGTAGGATTAGCTCAATGTTCAGCTTTACTTTTAAATGTCAGGAATTTAGCTTTGATTCAATCGATTCAGTTATGATGTTATGAAGTTATGTTATGTTATGTTATGAAGAGATCATGATTTCAAAAAGAATGCAGGCAAGCCCTACACTCCAAACTCTTAATGTTTATGTTATATTATGCATTTCTTTAAATGATTTTGCTTACTTTGCTTGGTTTTACTTACCCTGTATACAAATTTTTGTTCACGTACTAGCCGCATACTCTGCTTATTTATATCGTTTCATGATACGAGGACAGAAGCTATCAAGATTTAGCCCTGCTCATAGTCAACTTATCAGAGTTAGCATTCATATTGTTTGTGAGTCCTCTCATCATAAAGGACTAGACTATTCAGATCTCTTATATGTATTTCAGTTTCAGATTTGTTTAGTTAGTCGGGGTCTTGTCCCATCAACTCGTCTGTTTAGAGACTTTTGGACATATGTATGTATTTTAGCTTTGAATTTCGTATTCTGATGTTTTGTTCAAGTTAGACTTCAGCTATGAGTATTTTATTGATTATTCAGTTTCTTGATTGAGATTAGATGTATGCTTATGCCATGGGTCGACTTGAAATCTCTCAGGGCTCCTTGTCCCGTATTATGATCGGGCCTCCGATCGGGTCGTGATAAACTTTGTATCCAGAGAAATAGGCTTGAAGTGTCCTAGGGTGTCTAAAATCCATGTAAGTAGAGTCTTTTTCATAGGTGTAAAGCACATCACACCTATGAAGAAGAGGCCTGAGACGTTTAGAAGCTCCTTCCCTTACTCATAGTCTATGTCGTGTGATGAAAAATCTTTCTACTTCTAATTTGTGCTATTCGCGATTGCAGAATCATGGCTCCCGGAAGAATGAATGGTAGTAGAAATAGGAATGGTAGAGGCCATGAGGAGGGCAGCGGAAGGGCACCGGCAAGCCCCACCGGTTCAGAGCACTAGGCACTGAGCTGATTTGCCCATCTTGAGTTCGGGCTGTGATTCCAGATGCTTCCGTAGGCCTTGACCACTCAGGTAAATCCGGCAGTCTATTGCGCACGTTCCATAAAATGGCAATTGATGAGTTGAAATTTACCAACTCACATTAGGCTCCTAATCATGAGAGTTTTTGCCTAGTTTTCCAAGTCATTTATGTGGATTTTATGTCCTTTCTCTTGAATTCTTTGTAGGTACCTCGTAACATGATAAAGAAATCATGAAAGTGAGCAAAAAACATGGAATTTGAGAGAAGAAATTTGATGATTTATCATATGAGGAGATGAGCGAAAGATAGGGGAAGATTTGAGCTCAAAAAAAGGTGCAAGGATATGCTTTAAATCAACTAATCTCTGAGATCTAGAAGAGGCGAAACGCAAGCAAAATGTCAAAGCTACTGCAGATCGGCTAAACAACTTTCTCTTCGACATGGAACGGATAAAAGCCACTGAACCGATGGTTCCAACCTGCCGAAGACCCCTTTGTTTTCAGCGGCTAAAGTTGGGTCTCCCGCGGTTGCAACTGGCGAAATGCCGGTTCCTCACTAGAAACCGTCTAATGAAGGGTAAAAGGGTCCAAAAAGGTCTCAAAAGCATCTAGAAGCTCCAAGGACATTTGGGAAAAGTTGTACACAAGAAAGTATAGATACATAACCTCCATTGTACACCAACTAAAGGGAGAAGAATTCAACCAACAATTCATTCATCAAATTTTCATCTTCTTCATAGAAATTTTAGGAGATTCTTTCTCCATTGTTTTGTAGGGTTAGGTAGTACCTTTTTTTCTTCTTTTTCTTTAACCCATTTTGGAAATTCCACCATTGTAAGAGCTTTTGAAGAAATTTGTGAAGCTAATGCAATGAATGTGAGAATACTCTTGGTATCTTCTCTCTATCTTTAAGTATACTTTACTAATTTTCTAGTTAGAAGTATATTCATGGTGGGTTTATTAATTTGATTGGGTTTTGATAATTTTCTCTTTATTCTTATTAAATTGTAAGTGGGTGTGGCTAGATTCATCTTCCTATTGTTCCATTAAGTGTAAATATATTAGATTCTCTTCAATCGATTAATGAAGATCTGGCCCAATGCGAAGTATTGGTCTATCTATACTTGCTTGATTATTGCTGGGAGAGAATGATTAAGGATTGGAAGAGATCTAGTAGCGGTGGGTATGGATAGGAGATTGTAAAATTAAGCTAGAAATAGCTGAAATTACTTCCTGCTTCCTAATTGGCAGCTAATAGCTAGGAATAATTGATTTGCTAATCTAAATCAATTCCGGGTTGAGCTAAATCGTAGCTAGAGTTTGAAAACTCTAGCTAGTGATATTAGTCAATAGGCTAGGATGCTGAGGCTGCCTACTTCTCGAGATTATTTACATTTGAGTCTAAGGCATTAAAGAAATTCCCGATTTAATTGTGATATCACCCTTAGAATGTCCCTAACTCTCACTTTTGATTACTTCAATTGGAATTCCCCCAATTAGTTTTAGTTTAAATTAGTTAGTTAATTTTCCCTTTTTATTTCCCCCAATTTTATTTTTCAAATGTTGAACAATTTTCATAGCTCTAGTTTGAATTAGTTTATAACTTTTTAATTATCAACTCCAATTCTCTATGGGATTCAACCCGACATCCATCAGGATATTTATTTTGATACATGGTTGTTTACTCTCTTTCGTAAGAAAGTGTATTTTGGAAGTTATAAAAATTGGCACCGTTGCGAGTTGGTTGTGATAAGACAATAGTTGTTTATTGATTCGAACTAGTTTTGCACTTTTATTTTACATTTTGTGGTGCTTTTTTTTTTTGTTGTAGTTGAATTATAGCATCATGGAAAGAAAGAAGGTTTGTTGGTGAAACCCGATTATGATGACCCATGTCTATTGTGGAGGACCACACTATTGTCAAGATTACCAAATATCACCCTAGTAGAGAGATGATTACACCTTCTCTTCCTATGATGGATATAGATGCACATTATGTGGTAGTAAGGGGAGACATTGGGATGGATGCCCAAATAGAGTTCCACTTTCCCTACTATAATGGTTATGATAGGTTGTACTCTAAGCTTGAAAGAAATGAAGCCATGGCAAGTGAGTGATGGAGAAGCACATATGGACGCATAAAAGCCATGCTCAGAAACTTTGTGGAAGCGGGATTCTAATGCGGAAAAATACCAACCCCTCTATGCCCATGGAATCATCAAATCCGCTAGAAAAATATGTAAATCTCTAAAAGAAGAAGCGGAGGAGACATTGAGGTATAGCAAGAAGAGTGAATAATGGGCATAGCTCAGCTTGGCTCGGGGGAGAAGATCAAAATGATGATGAAGAAGGGCCAAGGTGAGTGTGGAAGAAGTCATAGAGGTGTGCAAACCAACCAACATTGTCAAAATGCAAGATGCCAAGGTTGAAGAAGTGACACTAGAGTCTCCAAATGACATCCAACAATTTTACTTAATGTTTGTGCATTGGTGCAATAGGTATGGAATGTGATGAAGGTAGATCGTCCAAGTTCAAAGTGAGCAACCGACACTAAACTGGCGGCGCAGGTTCAAATGCGAAACGTAGATGTCCAAACAGAATGCCTAGAATAAAAATTGGTTAAGTGGCACATTGGCGTTAGACTGGTGAAACGCGGTTCCAAAGAGCATAAAATGCGATAAGCGTCGGTTATGAAATGGAAGGCCAGGAGTTCTTTCACCTATTCCTTTCTTACTTTGTTTTATCATGTGCATCGAGGACAATGCTTTATTTGTGTTAGGGGATGAAGTTTGAGTAACCCACTTGTTAAGTGATGCACGATATGGCCCTATGATGGGTTGGGTAGCGTTATTCTTAAGGGTAAATCATCATTGCTTGCTGAGTTTTGTATCACCTTTTGGTAGTAGTCTTTGAATAAACTCAAAGGGTTTTCTTTATACTTAGTTCTTTCCCAAAGGAGTGATTTCTTTGTCTTTTCTTTTATTTTCGAACCAGGTTGGCACTTCCCAATGATAGATTGAGGAGGCGACTTTCTTAAGGGGAAAATGCCAGTCAGAGTCTTGTTCAGTTGTTTTTGTGCACTTGCTTGAGGAGAGTACCACCAATATTTCTTTCCTGGTAGGTATCTGAACATGAAAATGAGCACACTCTTGTCATGAATTATATATTCATCGCTTGGCTTGTTGATTCGTAACTAGCTGGAGTTAAAGTCATCCTCTTAATGTGAAAAAAGGAAGTGTGTGAACCTCTTGAATTTGTGATGCCTTGTGTGGTGAGGTTTTAGCTTAATTCTTGTGTATTCATGATTTTCTAGAACTTTCCTAAGTGTGATTCAAAGCGAAATGATAGATGTGGATGCACTTAGAACGTCTTAGGCCCTCTTTTTATTTAGTCACTTCACCCAAATAACCTCCTTGAACATTTAGTCTTTGATATCCAAAGTTTGAGTCTTGGACCCTTTCTTTGGAAACCACATTACAAGCTTAATGACCATTTTAATCCTTTCTCTTTTGGCACCCATCCTCCCTAATTGCCAGAGATAGAATAATGAAAATGGGGCTTGAAGCCCCATGAGATGTGGAGGGCGATATTGAAAATAGATGTGAGATGAAGCAAAAAGCCCTAAGTTTGGGGTTTGAAAGAGAAGGGGAAAATGAGAGCATCAATGTGAGAGTAACGCAAAATCATTATGAAATGAATGAATCAATGGGTTGAAAGACTTCGAATCGTCAAAAGAAAGAATAGAAAAGGTGTTATCTTTTGCATAGATAAGGCTATATATACAAATTCCATGGTGTTATAAGGGTGGATTGTGGTATACAAAAGATAAAGATGATGAACAAGGAAATAAGGTGGAGATAATTTCAATAAGATGATAGGGTGTTACAAGCTTTTTGTAAAGGCATTAGGAGGATTTAGTAACTAAAGCTAAGCAATTATCTATACGACCCCTAGCCTTAGTTATAAACCACAAGTCCTAGTGATTCTGAATTGTAGAAACACTACATCAGTGGCAATATACATGAAGGAAAGCCTATCGGTCAATTTGTGTGTATGAATTCTTTGTGAGAGTGAGCGCATTTGTCTTATCTTATAATCTATTGTGTGAAAATGCTATGAAAAATGTGTATGGGATTCTCTCTCTTTAGCTTTTTGAGGCATCATTTCCTTGGAGTACATGCTTAAAATTGTTTTTCAAAAGTATGATTAAGGCAAGCGGGTAGCGAACTTTAAGAGGCAAGCTTTAAAAATGTGAATTATCAGCTGACTTGAGATGCTAGTTGAAATTGTTTTTGAGAACTATGCCCCTTGTTTGAATGAAATAGATGCATGAAAGATATGTTTAATGATTGGTTACCTATTGAAGCTTGTGCAACATGGTTTGTGTCTTTTCTTTTTCTTGAATTGGTGTATAATGCTTGGGTTATCATGAGGATTGATGATTTTGTGTACCACTACCACACTGCCCTAAGCCTTAGTAATGTTCCCTAGTGCAAAAATATCTTGATTGGCCCTGGATACAAAAAACTCATATGTATAACATGTTGTTCATTTCTCAACTATAAAAAAATTCATATTACCCGGACAAGGAATGGTTCAAGTTTGGGGGTTTGATGAGTTGAAAATTTACCAACTCGGTAGATACTAATCGCGAAGTTTTGTTTTCAAGTCATTTATGTGGATTTTTATGCCTTTTCTCTTGAATTCTTTGTAGGTACCTCGTGTGAGTAAAAGAAAACACAAATCGAGAAAAACACATGGAGTGAAGAAATTTGATGAGTTAGCATATGAGAGATGAGCCAAAGATAAGGAAGATTTGAGCTTAAAAAGAAGTGCAGGACATGCTGAATTGGATAAACGTGAATCTGGAAGGAAAAGCACAGGCAGAAACACCAAAGTTACTGCCAAGACCGGCTAAACAACCGGCCCTTCACGAAATGGCTGTCTAAAGAAGCCCCTGGTCACTGGTTTCCCCCTGCCAAGCCATTGTTTTCCAGCCGGCTAAAGTTGGGTGTTCCACGGATAGCAACCGGCGAAACGCAGTTCCTCGCCGGAAAGGCTGTCTAATGAAGAGTAAAGGGTCCAAAAAGGTCTTAAAAGCATCTAGAAGCTCCAAGTACATTTGGGGAAAGTTGTACACAAGAAAGTACAGATATATAACCTCTATTGGCCTTTTCATGCTATAAGGCCGCAAGCGTTGTTTCATGCTTTTCTGGGCATTTTTAAGGTAGGTTAAGTCCCTATTGCATAGATCATTCCCATGCATGCATATTAAGAGAAATTTTGGAGAGATCAAGCTATTCCTCAAGCTTTTTCCTATCAATTCATCCTTGGGCATCGAAGAATTTTAGAATCTGATCTTACCTAGGTATGTAGGATTAAGAGTGGTATTTCATTCACACCCCATATATTCTAATAATTTATGAAAATCTACTAAAAAAAAAATGAAGGGGTTTTAATTAAATTTTTATATGAAAATCTAATAATTTACAAATGGGTTGTTCTAAATTGTGATACATTATATTATGAATTTTGATTGGAATTTTATGACTATTTTGATTATATAATTGTTGATTTTGAATTCTATTAAATTAAGCCTATCTAAGCACCCAGTCTATGATAAATCGGTTTATGATGTTTGCTTCAATTGATAATACTTACAAGACCAGAATGATTTATGATTTGAAATATGAATTTATTCAGTACACATCATGATTTGGTAGACTCTTTCGAGCTATATACATAATTTATAAGTATGTATGAAACCCATGATTCATGAATTATGTTTTAGTCCGACTCACGGGCATTGTTTCATGGCTAGTTCATGTATTTGACATGTTTATGATTATCATTGTACCTTTAGACTATGATATCACATGCATATTATACTATGAGCACTATATGTTTTGGGAGTAGTATCGAACACCGAGTAAGTTCAGAGCCCAGAGTTTCTGCCCGGATCTCATAAACTACGATGCTACCATAGGTATGTTAGGACCTCCCTTGTGGCTTGTCCCGGACCAAATGGCGAGGTAAGGCAAGGGGGCGAGGAAACGGAGGAGCAAGGTTGCGAGATAACGGGCCCAATAATAGTTTTCCTATGAAGGAGGACTAGGCTTCAACATCCCGAAGGACGGCTTGCCACCCGGCTTCAACATCCCGGGGGACAGATTGCTAAGTCCAGTCGAACAGTAAATTTCATCATAGACACAAAAGAGAATTTTCCTACAAAAGTTTAGCTTCTACATCACCGGAGCCCGGTTTACCAAGCTACACAGAAATATCTTTTACTCTACTTATAAATTTAGCTGTTTTAAACTTTAAAAAACTATTGTGCTTGGACTAGCTTGCTTCCCCGACATTGTCGAGGGCCTATAATACCCAAGGATCAGCCATACCATGCCTTTGGAAAGGAATAACAAGAGATAATTTAGCAAACACTCATACATAATTGACAGAAGGAAATTTTTTTACAAGACTCAACTAGCTGTGTTCTACTGATTTACAATGGACAACCCTAGCCTCCTTTATATAGGGTTTAGGTGACTACAAGACTCCATACAAGATAGACTCCGGCACACACCCAAAAATCCTAACAAAATGAAAACAACACACCTATTTACATGGCTGATAAAAGACAAATCTGACACGCTTATTTAAACAAACTTATCTACAAAAGCCTAATGACAACATCGCCTAATAAAACAAAACATCCTAATAAAGCAGCTAGCCTAATATGAAGCCCATGTGATGGCATGTGAAGTGGGGCCCTCTTTCGTCCTCATATAGGTAGTAAATTTGTTGGTGATACAGGCCAGTAGCTTCTAGATTCTTGCACACATCATCGCCATTATCCGGTGGGACAACATTCCAGGTGCCACTAGCAGAGTAAGGTTTGAGCATTTCTCCACTTGGATTCCATCGGAAACCATGTTTGTAGTTGAAAAGCTCGTATCATGCGAGCACCATTTCAACGATCTCGTAAGTAGCATTTTACGCTTGATGTTTTACCCATCTTGCTCCATATTTTGAGAGCTCTGTGATGGGTATTTGATGGGACGTTCATCACAGTCTGTGTGATGGCATGAGTGATTTCATCCTTAGTAGACTCGTAGGGTGCTTGATGTTCTTTTTCTTTATAGACTTCTTCTGGTGAGGATGTTTATCAATGTGGTTCCATGGCGCCCCATTCTTTCGGCCAAAACTCTTTTGGGAAATGCATTTATTTTGCTGGAAGATAAATCTTTGTGTGTAGTTTCTTCTTCTAACAGCAAAATAGAGAGTGGAAATCGCCAACAAAAGAGAGTTCGCTCGGCGTGGACTTGCCGTCGATTAACTTTGTGGTCGACGCAGCATGAGAGATACCTTTAGATCGTATGAATTCTTGAAGCATTGAACCTAGTATTTTTCGTAGCCAAAACCACTACATAAATATTTTCAGATGGTTCAATCTTGTCAAAGTCCCAGGAAAATGTTGCACTTGAATTCCATCCCGAGGATGTAATACGATGACATAAGTACAGAGAAGAACCATAAGAGTTCCTGCGAAAAATCATTAGCAAGCGGTATGAACACATGACAGAACGGGTATTCCGAGTTGACTCCATAAGGCTTTTGGGATGGATCCTCACGCTATTTTCTGAAAACCTATAGCTCATAGTCCGCCTTTCGATCGAGGATGAGATGGATCAAATAAGATTCTACATATTGACTAAAAAAGTCCGGTGGATGGCTTGGCAGCCTTGATGAGCGGGACCTAGTGGGTTGGTAATCATGAATATCTGGCCAGCTGGTCCTTACATCTCCTTAGGTTTCTCTGGAAAAAACCTTTTTGTGAATTCATGCGGTCGGGTAGAAATCTGCCATGAAATTGTCTTTGTCGTTGGAGTGCTTCACACGGAATTTGTAGAGGTTAGAACCGTTGTACTCATCTAAGAATTTGCAAGTGTGGAGAGTATCTTCAGATTTAATTATCATCTTTAGGACATGCCTTCGCATATCCCATCTCAATTAGAATTCAGTGAATTAGGAAAAAGTTGAACTTTTTATTCCATTCTTCACAGCAAGAATCTTCTTGAAGGTGGAATGATAGTGTTGTTCGAATCGCCCAATTCCATAGCATATACGCATATCCTTCTGTAATCATCTTTTTCCTCTAGAAGAACTGAACTCAGTATATTTATTTGGCATCAGTCACAGTATCTTCTTTCGATATGAAGGAATATGGAGAGTCTTCACTGTTGAGACACTTGCTTTATTTTCGGGACAGGTTCATCCTGCTCTTTTACCCCATGCTTGGTATTCTTCTTGAGCATCTTTGTAAGTGGAAAATATATGTAGATACTTTAGGAATAAAATCTCTAACATAATTTATAATCTAAAAATTGGTAGGCGCTTTGTTGTGAAGTTGGTGTACGAAAATGCAGGCAATTCCTAACATATGTGCGGACCTGGACTGGCTTTATGCTGGTATCCTAAAATGATTTCTTTTTTGGATGGGTGTATTTTCACTGCAGAAACATAAACTCTACCTCTTCATATCATGAAAATGTTAGTCAGATAGTGTTTCCGGGCCATTAGAAGCCGTCAAAATGCCACCAGTGCAGTGGAATAAACTGAAGTCACAGTCATGGATTTTTTGAGAGGGAAGCAATTTCAGCCAAAATAATATAATTTCAGTTCATTAAAGTATTTGGTCAAGAGATACTAAATCCTGTTTTTTTTCTCTCTCAGAATGTATCCTATTGCCAATCCTATTTAAAATCAACAGAAGTGCTGGCTTGGCAATATTAATGAAAATAGTAATTTCAAGCTTAGTGTGGAGTGATTCTATCATCTTAGGAAATGGTTGAGTGGCTGATAGTTTATGACTAATCTCAGTTTACCTCTTGTACACTCCAGCTCTCTTTATTGACATGAAAGCTTCTCATGCCCGGTGAGAATCAGACGGCTCGATCAGTCCAAACTACATGCGTTCAGCGCACTCCTTCTTTGCAGGCTGAAGGTGCTCTGGATTTATGCCAGAGTGGCTTGCCTTGGTTGGGTTGATGTTTTCATTCTTCCTGAATGGGAGTTTGATGAAAAAATCATCATTCATCCAAAGTGAGATTGAACACATGAATGTTCCATCACTTGTTGCTCGATTTCTCTGATCTGCTCGTCCTCAGTGATCTAGGAATAGGCGTGAGACTTCTGAGTATGATTTAATTGCTTTTTGAATGCTACTCCATAGGCTCTAATGTGGATTCCAATCCTTTTGTTTTTGAAGATATCAAATCCGATTATGAGATCCTTTCTGGACATCTGGCTTGAACAACTTTGTTCTGAATTTTTTAGTCCTGGGAAGAACTCGGTGTTATCGAATGTTTGTATTGACCATGGTTGTCAGGATTCCATTTGATGCATTGTTGAAGTTCTTGAAATGAGAGATCCATTGATCATCAAAAATCTGATTGGATTAATCAGCGATATTTTCACGAGTATCCATAAATGCAATAACCTGAATTGGCTTATCCCATTTGGATAGATAAACATTCAACTAGACTTGAGGAATATTGATAATGTTGTTGATTTCTTCCTCAGCCTATGAAATTTGGTGATGGTTATGTCCATGCGCTTCACATCCATGGAGAAAAGGTGTCCTACGATGGCTCATCTTCTACCGAAAGGACTGACTCAAGATCATTATCCTAACATCAACATACTCTTCTATTTTTTAAGGAGTCTGATAGATCTTTTAGCTTCAGGATAGTTCTACGCAAAATGTCCGATCTTGTGGCAGATGAAGCATATGTCATTCTTTGGAACCTGCACGGAAGTTTTTATACTCTAGTATTTTGTTCGCCTGGTGTATTTGGATCTTCCTCCAACCAAACTTTGGCCATTTGAACTTCTTGTGACTGTTGAATCTGCTTTGCCTTCTAGCATGGAAGGAACGCTAGACCAGGTGATTAGGTTGGAGTCTCTTTATAAGCTTTATCGGGGTTGGATTGTTGTGCATGATCTTCTTGAGCAGTCTCTTTATACAGATATCTTCTAGTTCCATGAAAATTACTTGTCTTATATAACTTGAGGATTGTGATTGATTGGAACTTTTCCTCGATAATCGTCATGGTTCATCCTGCTAACATCTTTGGAAAGGATGAACTAAAGGCTTTCTTCAAGCGGCATCTCCACTAAGTTCAAAGTATATTTTTCCATCTTCTGGAAATGAATATCAATGACATCTCTGTCGATTGATACACATTTCATCTTGAAGAATTGTCTTTGTAGCTTTTCTTACCTCTGGCATGTATCTCCACAAAAGACTTCATACAGGATTGATGACCAGAAAGCAAGTCTTGGGACATGAGGAAAGTATTCTTGGCATACATTCCTAGTGTGATCCACCAATCTCTAAGGATGCCGGAGGCAACCGATGTGAACTCTGACAATATTAGATACTTCTCCCCTTCTACCAAATAGTTTTGTTACCATCAAAGTAAGGAAATCTTGGATTCTTTGGGGCCATTTTGAAACCTTGATATCATAAAGTGAAAGTAGAACCAGTTCCAACCAATTTTGGTGTTGGTTGTTTTGGTCTACTTTCTAGAATCGGGTCTTCTGTCATCCCGTCTTGATCATCATCGACTTCAGAAACTTTTTGGTTCTATTGGGTGGTTCATGTATATCGGTGGATTATCTTCCTCAGAGGTTTCTAGTGAGAGATTCTCATTTTTGACTGAGACTCCGCTTCTTGGTTTCGTCATTAGGATCGCTATGTGTTATCTCTTCAGTACTAGATCCTGTGTTATCATTTTCTTCCAAGCCATAGAATTCTGGAACAACTTGATCATAGATCATCAAGTTTTCTGGATCTGGCTCTTTTGAACTTTCTCCAACCTCTTTCCTTCTTTTGGCACACTTTTTTTCTTGCAAGCGCATCTTTCCTTTCCCAAACCCATTTTGTAATGTCAAACTCAGTTTCCTCTATGTATTTTTGAGGATAGGATGTGGGTTCATGTTGATTGAAAGGAGAGGTAGTACCTGGGATGGGCCAATTTAGGTGGTGAGTATGTCAGTGACATAGGGAAAGGAGGACTTTAGAGAGAATGGATTTGGGTTATTTGTGATTCAAAAGGTCTATGCTCAGGTGTTTGATTTGTTCTTTGATGTCGGCCATTTCTTTTGTTATTGTGAAAAAAGAAGTGGAAAAGTGAAGTGCCTGGTGGACAGATCTCATACTGCATATTTTGCAGTCGTATTTCTAGGGATCGGATAAGACCGGCATGTTGATTGGATGTCTGTTCCACTTTCTTCTTAATGCTCTCCACCCCTTGCTCATCATCTTGAGTACGTGTGTGAGCAACGTTCTTGAGGAAAGTGTCTGTTGGTCAGCACCTTGTTCTGGCAGATTGTATTTTCTGATTGCCAATTAATGGTAGCCTCAATATGCTAGTAGGTGGCTTCTCGAGTGGGTTACACAATATTTGTCTTTGATATTTTGGTGCATGGATTGCACCATCTTTTTCAAAAAGGGTTGTTGTGATAGAATTCTGGAGTATGGCTACAGCTGGATGGACTCATCATAATGATTTGAGGATTGTGTGGTTTTTTAACTGGAGTAGGTAGAGTTGGCCAATCTTGGGGTTCGTAGGAGACAAAGGAATTCATATTTTCCTGGACTAAGGGAACCGATAGATGGATCCCCATCTTCATATCGCTTACGGAATTCCTTTTCAGAGCATCTCCCTTCTTCTTTTTGGATTTGGCCTTCTTCTCTATATATTCAAATTCATCCTCCAGACATTCTTGGCGGTCACATTGATATCCCAAGGCGGTGCTCGGTGAAGGACATTGAGCCACCTTACATCATGACTTTCATGATTGAAATGTTTGATCCAATCATGTTTACTCATAATAGCTGGAAGGCTCCAATCGAATAGATCCTCTTCTTCTTCAGAAAAGATTCGGATGTAGGCTGGTACATGAAGAAAAGGTTGTCTTCTGTTTGGTTTTCTTCGGGTAGTATGTCTTTTGGACATTATTTTCTTCGGGTAGTATATCTACTTCATAAAGGTAGTCATATTTACAAGACAAAGTTTTACTAAGTGTAGGAGACATAGGTACTTTGGTGACGGATTTACAAAGACTCGAAGAAGAAGAACACTTACAAGAATTTCAGACATACACTCACTCATAGTTATTCATGCTCCTCCCTCCAAAAGGACATGGGCCTGGCTCTGATATCAACTGAGGTGAATCAGGGCGAGAAACGGCGGAGCAGGCAACGATATTGCAGGCAAAATAGTTTTGCTATGAAGGGGACAAGCCAACATCCTGAAGGACGGCTTGTCATGAAACCCGACTTCAACATCACAGGAGGGCGTCTTGCCAAATTGATCGAATAGTAAATTTCATCATAGACATAAAATAATTTCCCTACAAAAAAGGGCTGGCTTCTACATCAACCTGGACGGTTTGCCAAGATACAGCTCGGAAATCTTTACTCTACTTATAGATTTAGTTGTTTATAAACTTTGGTAAACTATTGTACTTGGAACAAGATTTCTTACCCGACATTTTGAGGCCCTATACTACTTCAAGGATCAGCCATACCATGTCTTTGGAAAGAGGAAGAGTAAGAGGGAATTTAACAAACACTCATATTATTGAATAAAGGAAATTTTATACAAGACTCAACTAGGCTTTGTGTTCTACTCTAATTTACAATGGATAGCCAAGTATCCCCTTTATATACGGGTTAGGAGACTACAAGATAAGACTCCATAAATGATAGACTTGGCATACCTTTCTAGAAAGCCTAACAAAACGAAAGCAGCACACCTATTTACATAGTGATGAACAAATCTTAGCATGCTTATTTTAACAAACTCATCTACAAAGCCTAATGAAAACAGATGCCTAGCTAAAACAAATAGCCTAATAAAACGACTATCCTAATATGTACAAGCAAGCCCATGTGATGGCATGTGAAGTACGTTACTAGTCCTCATATGGGTAGTAGAATTTCGATGGGTGATCTGAGGCGGTGAGCATCCAGATTGTTGCAACGTCATCAACCATTATATGGTGGGACAACGTTTGGAGGTTCCACTAGTGGGTTTGAGCATTCTCACCTGGATTCCATCCCGGAAGCCATGTTTTCTAATGTCGCGAAGAAGCTCGTATCATGCAAGCTCCATTTTAGCGATCTCGTAAAGTAGCATTTTCTTCTCAATGTTTCTGCCATGTAACCTCCCTTATTTTGAGAGCTCTGTGATGGAGTGTTTGATGGGACATTCAGCCTAATTCGTGTGATGGCTTGAGTGATTTCATCTTCGATGATCTCGTAGGGTCCACGATATTCCTTCTTGCTTTACGGATTTCTTCCCAGTGAGGATGTTTATCAGTGTGTGGTTCCATATTATTCTGACCAAACCTCCTTTGGAAGGAATTTATTTTGCTGGAACATAAGCCTTTGTGCATCGTAGTATTCTTATTCCAAGGACAAAATAGGCTTTGGAAATCGCCAATAGAAAGAGAGTTCTGGCTCAGCATGTGGACTTTCCGTCGATTAACTTTATTGGTCGACCCAACACAGATACCTTTGCATCATATGAATTCTTGAGCATTGAACCCGTTATTTCCGTGGCCTGAACCCCTGTAGAAATATTTTAAAGATGGTTCCAATCTTGTCCAAAGTCCCTAAATATGTTGAACTTGAATTCCATCAAGATGTAATACTGGTGAAATAAGTACCAGAAGAACCATAAGAGTTCCTATGGAAAATCATTAGCAATTGGTATGAACACTCGACGAACAGGTATTCCAGGTTGACTCCATAAGGATTTAGGATGGATCCTCGTCTTTATTGTCTATAGCTCATAGAAGTCCATCTATCGATCAGATGGATACGTTGAATAAGGTCTACATATTGACTAGACAGTCCGATAGATGGCAGCAGCCTTAGTGACTTGGGACCTGGTGGGTTGGTAATCATGAATATCGCTGGTTGGTTCTTTCATCTTCTTGAGTTTCTACGGCAAAAGCCTTTTGCAGTTCATCTGTCTGGAAAGGAAGTGCCGGGGATATTTTCTTTCCCTTTCGGGTCTTCACCTGGAAATTTTGTAGAATTGAGAACCATTGTTCCCATCTGAGGAATTGTGGGTGTGGAAGTATCTTTCGATTTAACTAGATCATCTTTGGGAATGCCTTCTTATCCATCTCGATTAGGAATTTAGTGTGAATTAGGAAAAAGTTTAAGTTTGTGATTCCATTACTCACAGCAAGATTCTCCTTGAAGGTGGAATGATAGTGTTGTTCCGAATCCTTGAATCTTCCGCTAGAATATCCGCATATCCTTCTATGGACATCTTTTTCTTCTAGAATAGCGCACTCCGGTATTCATTGTTGGAATCGGTCTGCAGTATATTTTTCCATCTAAAGGAATATGGAGAACCTTCACCTGTTAAGACTCCTGCTTTTTTTGGACTGCTTCATCCTGCTCTTTACCCCATTCTTGGGAATTCTTTTAGCATCTTTGTAGTGGATAAATATACGTATATACTTCGGGGAATAAGATCTCTAACATAATTTATAATCTCTAAAATTGTTGAAGCAGCTTCGTGTGAAAGTTGGTGTTTAGAAATTTGAGCAATTCCTGACATATCTGCGCACCTGGACTGTATGCCCCATTGCTAAAATGCATCCCTAAGAAATTAATTTCTTTTTGAACAAGGACCATTTTCTTTGCAGAGAGAATGACTCTACTTGCTCTAACTATATCATGAAATGAAGGAGTAAGGCAAAGTATTCCTCTAGACTATCACTAAACAATAGGATATCGTCAATGTATACTAGTGGTGTGGAGGATAGAGCCCGAAGATTTTGATCATGGGTTTTTGGAAAAGAGAGGTGCGGAGTTTCCAGCCCAAATGGCATAAACTTCCATTGGAAGTATTAGTCAGGAAAGCAAAATCCTATTTTTTGTTTCTCCCTCAAGATGTGTCCCAATTGCCAAAATTCAAATTTGAGATCAAACTTGGAAAAATGTCTTCCTTTGGCTAAGTGTGAAAATAGGGTAAGCCTATTTGGTATAGGGAATTATCATCTTAGATGAAATGGTTGGTAACAAACAGTTTTATGACTAATCTGAGTTTACCTCTTTTCTGCTCCAGCTCTCTTATTGACATAGAAAACTTCATGCCATTGAGAATCAGACGGCTCGATCGGTCAAACTCCATGAAGTTGACTCACTCTCCTTCTTTGCGAGTTGAAGGTGCTCTAGATTCATGCTAGATTGTCTTGCCTTGGTTGGGTTGATGTTTTCATTCTTCTTTACCGGGAGTTTGATGAAAAAATCTTCATTCAGCCAAAGTGGATTTCTGCATTTCTTCAGAAACTCTTTGTGAGATTCAACACATGAATGTTCCATCAGCATTTGCTCAATTTAGTTGTCCTTGTCCTCGGTGAATTGGAATAGACGTTAGACTTCTGAGTATGGCATGAATTGCTTTTGAACTGTACACCCCGTAAGATTCCGGCATCTAGTTGGCCTACTCGCGTTAGTCAAGCATATTTGAAAGTCACGTGCTAGGGAAAGGCCGGGGGAAAGATCGGGCGAAAACGGTCGAACCACCGCGGAAGGCAATGGGAAGAGCCCTCCGCGATGGCGCCGTGTCACAGAGGCAGGGCCACCGCGTTGGCTCCGTGACACATTGGTCCTGTCAGGCCCAAGTACATAAATCCCCACTTCGGTTTTGTGATGTTATATCTCTTATTTAATTTCGAGGGAAAAGCAGAGAGGACGAAGAGAATTATATTATCGTTTGATTACGCTGCCAAACGTAGTCTAAACTCAAATTAACCTCAGGTATCGAGGTATTAGCAGCAGGGAGCATTCCTACAGTTTGTTTCGCAAAATGCGGCGGAAGCGAATCGTCGAGCTACCGGACCAAGGTAAGTAGAATTGCTCGAAACTTGTGTCAATGTGCTCCTAGTTGTGAAGTGAATACTTCTCCTTCTGGACTTCTGGAAAATGGCAGTTTTCGACCGTCTTTTCGATAAGCCTAAGTTTAGGCTGCCATTATATACGAAAGTGACGTCGTCCTTGAGTGAAGTTGTATTTGTAATAATTAACATGTATATGAATGCGGTTAATTAGATTTAGTACCCAGCCGAGCCTGATCGACAACCCGGACAACTCGGGAGTTAAGAGTATGTGAGTTGTTCTTCGGAAAGTTAGTAAGTCTTTGCTTTGTGAATCATAGTAAACTACGTATTTGAAACTCTCGGAGTTGAATGTTGAAGTGAGTAAGTCTAGTAAATGCAGTTTGCGTTGTCGTATCGTATTCAGTCCGAAAGTTAGTAAAGCATGCGCCAAAGAGCGAGTTAGCATTCCAGATTCAGTATAGCCTATTGTATGATTAGCAAGCATGTTGTAGAATAGAAAAGCAATTTTGAGAATAAAAGCTAGTAAAGGCTAAACCCGAGATGGCGCGGTTTTGCGCTACGAACTAGCCATTCGAACGGATGAGATTATTGGATACGAATTAGCCATTCCAAACGAGATAGTATCTGGCTACAGATTAGCCCACAGTTAAAGAAGGATTTCAGAATCAGTATAATCAGTAAAGAATCAGTATAGTACGAGGAAAGAGATCGAATAAATCAGATTTGGATAGTCTTTTCGATTATACATGCTTGCTATTATATTTGCTATTTGTATGTTGAGACTTGATTTGGCGTGAGGCCCCTTTTGGGCATCCTCGCCGCCCCCTGGGTTGGTAATTATGTCGCCCATTGAGCGGGTGGTTACGTCACTCAAGGAGTGGCATGCCGTCCCCAGCGGGCGAAGATGGGATGAAGCTTTCCCCATAGCGGTCGTCGGGATTACAGTGCGGCTCGGTTTGGATAGCCTGAGGAAGTTCCGAGAGACTGGAGCACTATCTGTTACTGTCTATACATGCAGATATTACAGGTGTAGCTCCGGTTTCAAATAGCCCTGATGAGAGTTCGGGAACCAGACCTATCTGTTACTGTCTACGAAGGAGTCCTCTAGACTCGAACACGGTTATGTATATCGGAGGCTATGGCCCGGCGCAGGAGACCCGGGGGCCGGTAGAGGCTCGGGTGAGCAGATGAGTGGAGTGACTTATTTTTGGCAGTTTTTGACCCGGGTAGGGGTCTGTAGATTGTTTGCTTGCTTAGTGCCATCAACATAGGGGTTCGTATTGGCTCTTGCTTGCTACTTGTATATCTATTATGTGTTATATACTAGCTACTAGACAGCGGGCGTCGCGTTTACATGTACGCCTCCTCCTTATCAGTACAGAGAAAGCGCAGTCAGTTCTTACCGGTTCTTTGAATTCAGTTATCTCCTGCCATACAGATTTGCTAGATATGCTATCTATATTCAGTTATTTTCAGTTATGTTATTTCGGTTGCTTTGCACTTTTTCAGTACAGCTGATGCCGTGCCCGATAAGGGCGCTGCATTACTTACTGCGGTACTCCTTAGACGAGGAGCGATCCCTCGTGATTTCCAGCCCAGCTATTGAGTTATCAACTCCTATCATCCAGAGCCTGATTTCCATAGGTGTAGCTCTTATCCTTTTGATGTACAGTATGGGTAGGTCAGGGCCTGTCGATGTTCTATTTTACTCATAGAGAGCTTACGGTGTATATATTACCTCCTGTGGTCGGTTAGGCCGGTCGTGTGAGGAGCCGTGCAGTTGGCCATAGCTGTTTAGTATTTCTGTTCTTATGTTGGCCGTGTGAGGCCATAGTTGTCAGTATTGTTGACCTTGCGGTCACGTAGCCTTACAGTATTCTGTGTTGAGTCTCAGAAGTGACTAGTCGGCATGGTGGCCTTGTCGGCCCGCATAGGTTCCCGATTATGAGCATGTTACAGTCGGTTGTTATTACAGGTACAGGTGGCTATAGGCAAGATGGCCCGGAGGCTGTGTTTACAGCCGTTATATAGCCCTTTGTTTCCAGGAACCTGAGATAGAGCTAGCCAGGCACCAGATGTGCCTCGGCCCTGGGTCAGTAGTCAGTCCTTCTAGGGCACAGTGCAGTCCTTACCCCCAAGGCGGGCGTAGGCAAACTTGGTATCGACGGAGTCGTGTCCCAGGGAGTATGCAAGCCGTGCTAAGTAGAGTCTTGTCTATGGATGTGTTTTGCACCACATACTATAGGCAGGAGGCTGCAAGGCATGATAGGATGGTTACTCTTCTTTCTCCATCCCGATCGATGCTATGAAATTAGTACGGTATAGGGTTGAATCCCTAAAACATCATATTCTTTGTCTATAGATAAGAATGGAAGATCAACAACACCCTGCCACAGGCAGAAGACTAGACACAATAGCAGGAGAAGGCACTAGCAGGGTGCCTCGGATTCAGGCTTGATCAGCACGATCTGAGGGCGACATAGAGCTTCATCCACGGCCATCTCAGGTCCCTCACATCGAAGGCGTTGGGCACTACACACGCCCCGATGGCTCGTGCCTTCACCATCAGTCCAGGAGGTTCGTAGCGCTGTAGTTATTGATGGCACAGATGATGGCCGCACACGCCAGTTAGCGCCACCTGTAGCAGTAGAGTCTTCAGGTGGGCCAGGCAGTTCGAGAGTCGGGAATTTTTGTACTTGGGTCCCCGCGGTTTACGGTCATATCGAGCGAGAGGACCCTCGGGACTTTCTAGATCAGATGCAGAGGATATTTCGAGTTATGCATGTGACCCCTTCAGAGTCTGTTGAGCTGGCAGTGTTCCGGTTGCGGGATATAGCTATATTATGGTACGAGAGTTGGGAAAGGTCTCGAGGGAGAGATGTTACCCCTCCGTGGACCGGCTTCTCGGAGAGCCTTCCTAGGCCATTATTTGCCACGAGAATCCGGCAGGCCCGGATGAGATTAGTTTCTGCATCTAGAGCAGGGGCGAGGAGCGTACGCGAGCATGCTTTAGTTTGACTACCTTAGCCCGTTATGCTCAGCATTTTGTTGATACTATGCGGCGAAGTTCACGAATTTGTGAGTGCGAATCAGGAATATCTGTAAAGGCATGTATGGCCAGCGACATTACGAAGATATGGATATTTCCCAGTACGAGGCCTTTGCTCGGTTATTGAGAGTCTTAGACAGCGGCAACAAGTAGTAGACAGACCAGTCCAGGAACAGCGCCGCAGAGATAGATCGGACGAGTTGCAAAGGGAAGTTCGGAGAGGACCAGGAGGCCTCGACTATCGAGATAGATCCCCTAGACCCCCACCTCCACCACAGCGGCGACGGCGAGGTAGATATGCTCGTGAGGGCAGTCAGAGCCTAGTAGGTTCCAATAGTAGAATCACCAGTAGAAGGGCGAGAGCAAGTGCAGTTGCAGCCCTCACCCTGCCCTTATTGCAATCGACCACACTCCGGAGCTTTTAAATATGGCTTCCTTTGGAGTGTTATATTTGCGGACAGGAGAGGGCATCGGATGGTGTCGACCAGAGGTCAGGGTAGAGACAGTCAGGACAGGGGATCCCCAGGGCCACGAAGTCCAGCAGCCTCGGCGGGGCGTGGGCCTTCAGGCTCGGTGAAACGAGGCCGAGTAGATCGGAGCCTCCGGTTCGAGGTACGGGCTTAAGCCGTATGCACTACCGGGGAGACGCAGCTGAAGGCGTCTCCAGATGCTTAGTAGCTGCGTCCGATGACTATCTGTTCATACCTTGCTTATGTAGTAAATTGGCAGGATCCACTCTGTCATATATTACCCCAATTGTGGCACGAAAGTTCAATATTGCACCGAGTACTTTCTGACCTTTTCGTATCCCACGCCCGTCGGTGGCTTCGATTGTAGCTAGCAAAATTTACCAAGGTGTACGGTAGAGGTTGCTGACCCGCCAGACTATAGTAGATCTGGTAGAGTTAGAAATGATGAACCGATGCCATAATGGGTATGGATTGGCTAGTGCCGTGCTATGCCAATGTTGAATGTTGGACCAAGACGGTCGATTCCATTTCCCCGGAGGCGGTGCGGGAATGGAAGGGCATGCAGCTACGCCAAGAAGGTGAGTTTATTTCCTATCTCCAGGCGAGAAATTGATAACTAAGGGATGTATTTACCACCTAGTCAGAGGTTCAGGATGTCAGCAGAATCTCGGCACTTGATCTGTTCGGTGGTGAGCGAGTTCTACTGATGTGTTTCCGGATGAGTTACCTAGTCCCCGAGAAGGAAATAGATTTTTGCTATTGATCTGTTACCAGGCACTCAACCTATATCCCAATTCCTCCCTATCGTATGGCTCCTGCAGAACTCAGAGAGAACTAAAAGAGGAGCAGCTGAAAGATTTGTTAGACAAAGGTTTCATCGGGCAGTACTTCACCATGAAGTGCGCCGGTTCTATTTGTGAGGAAGAAGGATGGCTCACTCCGTATGTGCATAGACTATCGGCAGTTGAATAAAGTTACAGTGAAGAACAAGTACCCGCTTCCCCGGAGATAGATGACTTATTTGATCAGTTACAGGGAGCCAGATACTTTTCTAAGATTGACTTGCGGTCGGATATCACCGGAGGTTCGAGTACGTGAAATAGATATTCCTAAAACTGACATTCGGGACCCGATATACACACTTTGAATTCTAGTCATGTCCTTTGGAGTTGCGAATGCCCCAGCAATATTCATGGACCTGATGAACAGTATTTCGGACCATACCTGGACACATTCATGTGGTGTTTATTGATGACATTACGGTATATTCTCGCTCTGAAGCGAGATCACCGGACTCATTTGCGGGCCGGTGCTCAGATCCTCCAGGGACCGCCAAGTTATATGCTAAGTTTTTCCAAGTGTGAATTCGGCAATTCCGTAGCCTTCTTAGGGCACATTGTGTTGAATCTTTGAGTGTCTGAGTTGACAACGAAGATAGAAGCGATCAAATCATAGCTGGAAGCCTACCACTCCCGACTGAAGTCCGTAGCTTTCTGGGATTAGCAGGGTATTACAGGAGGTTTGTTGAAAGGAGTTCTCGACTATTGGCACCTCTGACCAAACTAACGCAAAAAGCGGCAAAGTTTCAGTGGACGAGGCATGCGAGCAGAGTTTCCAGGAACTGAAAGATAGATTGACCTCCGCCCCAGTGTTAGCATTACCAGAAGGTACAGAAGGTTATTCGGTATATTGCAGCTGCTTGCTCCCAGTGTCGAGCAGGTTGTGTGTTGTCTGACGGGGTAAAGTGATTTCATATGCGTCGAGACGAGTGGAAACACGAAAAGAACTATCCTACCCATGACCTGGGTTAGCCGCAGTATTCCGCGCCCGAAAATGTGGAGACATTATCTGTACAGTGTCCATGTGAATATTTTCACAGATCACAGAGCTTACGGTATATCTTCACTCGAAGGGAGTTGAATGCTGCGGCCGGCGTCGGTTTGGAGTGCTAAGGTACGATGTGGATATTCTGTACAACCCGGGAAGAGCAATGTTGTAGCAGATGCTCTCAGTCATAAGTCCATGGGGAGTTGGGCGTATTTGCAGCCCGAAGCGGCGGAATTGGTCGAGGAAATACATCGGTTAGCTAGCCTAGCCGTTCGTATAGCGAAATAAGCTGACAGGCGATAGTTCAGAACACCGCCGTGTCATCCTTGAATTTGGAAGTAAAGGAACGGCAATATGAGGATCTGAAGCCTAGTTGACTCAAGATTATATTCGGCCCCGGGAAAGCGCCGAGATTTCGAGTGGCGAGGAAGAGATGGAAGTCTTTGCGTTATGAGCCGTTTATGTGTTCCCAATGTTTCAGGCCTCCGCCCCCGGCCCAGATCATGAACGAGGTACATTGCGCCGCTATTCTCTCCCACCCCTGGCGCAACAAGAATGTATCATGATATCAAAAAACTACTAGTAGCCGGTATGAAAGAGAAATTGCGAATTTGTAGCACAGTGTCCTAACTGCCAACAGGTGAAACGGAACATGAAACCGAGGCAGTTTGACTCGGGATATAGCCGTACCTCTCTGGAAGTGGGAAAGCGGTAAATATGGATTTTTGTGTGAGATTCCCCGTACTAGACATAGACGCTGACTCTATATGGGTGATGGTTGATGGGCGGCCAAATCAGCTCATTTCTGCCAGTGAGAACTACCTTCTCGGCCGAAGAGTATGCTGAGCTGTATATCCGAGAAATAGTCAGATTGCCTGGAGTGCCGGTATATTATTTCAGACGAGAGGAGCACAGGTTACGGCTAGATTTTGGCGGTCGTTTCAGAGAGGTATGGTACACGAGATTGAATTTGAGCACTACATTCTACCCTCAGACCGATGGACAGGCTGAACGCCCCATTCAGACGCTCGAAGACATGTTGCGAGCGTGTGTGCTGAACTTTGGTGGTAGGCCGGGATGAGCATTTGCCTCTAATCGAGTTTGCTTATAATAACAGCTATCACTCGGCTATTCAAATGGCGCCTTTCGAGGCTTTATACGACGAAAATGCGGATCGCCGGTTGGGCTGGTTGAAATAGGAGAATCAGCGTTGAATGGGCCAGACATTGTTCAGCAGTCGAGAGGGAGAAAGTAAAAACACCGAGAACGCCTGTGGCGCCTGAGTTATAATCATACACGAGATATACGGCGCGAGACACAGTTAGATGTGAATGGCCAGGCATTTCTGAAAGTGTCTCCGATGAAAAGGGGTGATGAGATTCGGCAAGAAAGGTGACCGGCTCAAGGTTTGTCGGAGCCATATCAGATTCATGAAGAATAGGCCAAGTGGCGTATGAGTTGAACTTGCCTCCGGAATTAGAATGCAATTTCATCCGGTCTTTCATGTATCCATGCTAAGGAAATGTAGAGGGGATCCGTCAAGAGCAGTCCCAGTCGGGATATCCAGATTCTGAGAAGAGCTGGCTTACAGGCGTTCCAGTAGCTATCCTAGACGAACAGATTCGCAGATTGAGAACTAAGATATTGCGTCTGTCAAAGTATTGTAAGTAACGAGGAACCGAGGAAATGATGTGGGAGGATTTGAGGAAATATGAAAGCTAGATATCCTCACTTATTCCAGGCCTAGTGGGCGACATATATGACCGTATTATTTATGCAGTATCTTGTAGTTGTATATGTATGAAGTAACGAAAGATCGATGTTTAGTTGTTCAGTGAATCCTTTAGTATTGTGCAGGTACATGTTGGACTTTACGTATTTCGGGTTTTGGTATAGTCCATATTACGGGAAACTGAAATTTTTCTAAGTAATAAGTCAAGATAACTTGAGAAGCCCTCTAGATGGCAGTTTCCATTCGAGGATGAATGTTTCTTAAGGGAGAATGTTACACCCGTGAAGATTGACCTCTAGTTGGCCTACTCGCACGTTAGTCAAGCATATTTGAAAGTCATCGTGCTAGGAAAGGCGGAAAATATCGGGGGCGAAAATCTGTCGAACCACCGCGGAAGGCGCCGGTAGAGCCCTCCCACTGATGGCGGCTGTGTCACGGGCGGGGCCACCGCGTTGGCTCCATGACACCTTGGTCCTATCCAGGCCCAAGTATATAAAGCCCCACTTTAGTTTTGTGATGTTATATATCTCTTATTTAATTTCGAGAACGTAGAAAAGCGAGAGTAATGAAGAGGAGAATTATATTATCGTTTGATTACGCTGCCAAACGTAGTCTAAACTCAAATTAACCTCAGGTACCGAAGTATTTAGCAGCAGGGAGCATTCCCTGCGAGATTTTGTTTCGCAAAATTCCGCCGACAAATCGTCGTGCAACCGGGCTAAGGTAAGTATAATTGCTCCAAGTTAGTGTCTATGTGCTCCTAGGCTGGCCAAGTGAATACTTCTCCCTTCACGGACTTCTGGAAAATAGAAAGTTTTGACCGTCTTTTCGATAAGCCTAAGTTTAGACGATAATTATATCGAAAGTGACGTCGTCACTAGAATGAAGTTGTATTTAGCACTAATTAGCATTGTATATGAATACGGTGGGAGAAATAGGCTAGTGCGGCCGAGCCTCGTCGACAGCCAGAGCGGCTCGAGGTTAAGGTATGTGAAGTTGTTCTTCGGCAAGTTAGTAAGTCTTTGCTTTGCGAATCATAGTAAACTCCGTATTTGAAACTCTCAGGTTGAATGTTGAGAGTGAGTAAGTCTAGTAAATCGGTTTGCGTTGTCGTATCGTATACGAAGTCCGAAAGTTAGTAAAGCATGCGCCAAGGGCGAGTTAGCATTCCAGATTCAGTATAGCCTATTGTATGATTAGCAAGCATGTTGTAGAATAAAAAGAAACAGACCTTCAGAATAAAGCTAGTAGTAAACCGAGATAGATGCAAAGCAGTTTTATGGCTACGAACTAGCCATTCGAGACGGATAGAATATTGGCTACGAGATTAGCCATTCCAGACGAGATAGTATCCAGGCTACAGATTAGCCCACAGCTAAAGAAGGATTTCAGAATTAGTATAATCGGTAAGAAATCAGTATAGTACAAAAAAGGAGTCGAATAAGAAATCGAGATTCAGATAGTCTTTTAGATTATACATGCTTACTATTTATATGTGCTATTTCTATGTTGAGACTTGATTTGGCGTGAGGGCCCCTTATTAGGCGTCCTCCTCGTTGCCCCTGGGTTAGTAATCGGGTCGCCCACTAAGCGGGTGGGTTTAGGTCACTCCAAGGAGTGGCATGCCGATCCCGGCTTGGACAAAGATGGGATGAAGCTTTCCATGGATCGATCGGCATTGCAAAGATTGCGCTCCCGGTTTCAGATAGCCCTGAGGAGAGTTCCAGGGAACCAGACCCTATCTGTTACTGTCTGTACATACAGTTATTACAGGTGTACCTCGGTTTTCGAGATAGCCCTGATAAGGATTGGGGAACCAGACCCCTATTTATTTTTGTCTACACAGAGTCCTCTGGACTCAGACACGGTTATGTATATCGGAGGCTATGGCCCGAGCCGGGAACCCAGGGGGCCGGTAGAGGCTCGGGTGAGCAGATGAGTGGAGTGACTTATTTTTGGCAGGTTTTGACCGGGTAGGGAGTATGGGTGTTTGCTTGCTTGGTGCCATCCCAGCTTATGGGGTTCGTATTGGCTCTTGCTTGCTACTTGTATATCTATTTATGTGTTATATACTAGATACTAGACAGCGGGCAAATCGCGTTTATAGGTACGCCTCGCCTTATCAGTCTGAAAGCATGATCAGTTCTTACCAGTTTTTGAATTCAGTTATCTCCTGCCATACAGATTTGCTAGATATGCTATCTATATTTAGTTCTTTTCAGTTATATTGGCTTCCAGTTGCTTTGCATACTCATTACCAGCGTCTTGGCCTTGATGGGGCAACACATTGCACTGCGGTACTCATAGGCGAGGAGGCGATCCTCGTGATTCCAGCCAGCTATTGAGTTATCAGCTCCTGTCATCCGGAGTCTGATTTCCCGGGGTGTAGCTCTTTTCCTTAATGATGTACAGTATGGGTAGGTCGGGGCCTGTCCACGATCATTTCTATTGTTACTCATAGGAAGCGCAGTTGTATATATTATCTCCTGTAGTCAGTTGAGCAGGTCGTGTGAGGCCGTGCAGTTGTATAGCTGTTTAGTATTTCTGTTTTTATGTTGGTCGTGTGGGAGCCATCGTTGTCCAGTATTAAGTAACCTTGCGGTCACGTAGCGCTGTTATTCTATTGTTGAGTCTCGAGATGACTAGTCGGCATAGTGGCCTTGTCGGCCCGCACTTAAGGTTCACGATTATGAGAATGTTCTGGTCAGCTGTTATTATAGATACAGGTGGCTATAGGCCCAGATGGCCGGAGAGTTTTTGTGTTTACAGTCGTTATATAGCCCTTTGTTTCCAGGAACCTGAGATAGAGCTAGCCAGGCACCAGATGTGCCTCGGCCCACCGATTGTCCCGGAGTCCTTCTAGGGCACCGGAGTGCCCAGTCCCTTACCCCCAAAGCGGGAGCTGACATGAGCAGCTATTCCTGGCTCAATGTGGAGTCGATTCTTGAAGTTATGTGAAGATATCGAATCCGATTATAGAGATCCTTTCTTGGGACATCGGCGGAATAACTTTGTTACGAATTTTAGTCTGGGAGAGAACTTCGATTGTTATTGATGTTTTTTGATGACCTTTGTTATCAGGATTCCATTTGATGCAGTGTTGAAGTTCTTGAAATGAGAGATCCATTGATCATCGGGAAATGCGATTGGATTCATCAGCGATGATGCACACTAGTATCCATGAATGCAATGACCTGGAGTGGCTTATCCTGTTGGATATATAAACATTTAAGCGGACTTGAGGAATATTGATAATGCTATTGATTTCTTCCTTAGCTTTTGAGGCTGGTAATGGTTTATGTCCATCGCTTCAAATACATCCATGGAGAAAAGGGTGTCCTCTGATGGCTCATCTTCTGCTGAATGGAGTGACTTAAGATCACATTGTCCCTATGTCAATGTACTCTTCTATTCTTGTAAGTCGATAGATCTTTTAGCTTGAGGACAATTCTTTGCAAAGTGTTTGATCTTATGCATGAGATATAGTATCATCATTCTTATGGAACCTGCCTGGACATTTCTCCTGAAGTATTTTGTTAGCTTGGTGTATTTGGATCTTCCTCAACCGATTTGGCCATTTGAACTTCTTTTATTTCACCAAATCTTCCTTTGCCGTCTGGTGGTCAGCGTCTTTTGATAACTTGCGCAAGTGCACGGGTCAGAACAAGTAGTAAAATGGCTAAAGTAAGCCCAAGTATCCGATCCCATAGGGACTGGACCAAGTAATAATCGAATCAAGCGTTAATGAACTCTAACTCTAAAAATGTAGACAACAGTTTAAAGAAGATTTTGGAATTTTGTTTCCTAATGTATACTAATCTAAAACAAATTTACAAATTGAAGTCTGAACTATAATGAGCATGCTGAGAGCTAAAACGAACATGTAGGGAAGCAATTTATCGATACAAATCGATTAGTCTTCCTTTGGTTGCTAGTCAAGAATTGTGCCTATGGATTAAAACCGTATTCAACTCAACTTAAGAATCATGAACCTTCCACCTACATTTCGGTGATAAAAAGAAATTCATGTTCTAGCCATACAAAATCGATTCCTTAATTGACTAATGCGACTTCAAGATATATTTCTATTCTAAAGGTAATAAATTCTCAATTCCCAAACTGAAGAGATCATATCTACCAATTCACAACGTTCCAATTTCTTTCTCTTTCGAGATGAAACCGTACTTTTTAGATATACATTAACATTGGCCACATTATTACAGTAAGAACAAGAATTGATAAAACGACCACGCCCAAGAAGAAAGATGAAAAACCAAAATGATCAATAATTACATTCCACTACAATTGTTCTTAACCTCAACAAGAAGTAGATTTAGCCACTCATTCTAATGGATTAAATATCATCAAATGAGTGTAAATCATACAAACAATTGAAATAAAGGAGAAAGAGATAGAAGAACCTAGGATTTTCGTCCTAGCGCCTATAACCCACGCCCTTGCTAAACTAAGTCAGAATAATTAAAAATGAACCTAAGTGTGCTATTTATACTAGTGGAAATTTTTCCCGGAATAACAAGCAACGCGTCACAGGTATCGCGAACACTGCCTCCGTGACCGCGGCGCCCCACCAGAACGTAACCCTTCTTGGGAATCCAGGTCCTCGGTAATTATGCCCCGCGTGCCACGGCGTGCAACGCGGTGCTTGGCCAATGTGCCACGCTTCCAACGCGAGCCCTCACTGGAATTCAATGTTCCAGGCAGTATGTCCAACATGCCACGGAGGCATCGCGGACCTACCTTGGAACTTGGCCAAGTGGGCTCATCCAGGCGAGAATGCCTCCCGCATTAACATGCGTGACACGGCTCCATCACGGAGCCCCTTTGACTGTTGCATTTCATGGCCTTTTCCACTGCTCGCTTCAAAGTCCTTTCCCGATTTCTCCAACATGCATCTTGGCTTCCTAAAATTACATTTTCCTGCAAAACAACACTAATCTGTTGGTTAGTATAAATTCACATTTTTCTACAAATTACATGAAATGCACAAATAGCGATAGATAAACAGGAAGAAATGGCTTGTTTGAGCTCAGCAGAGTATATAATTCTTTAGTCACTTTTTTCCCCCCATTGCTGCTTAAAATTGCTTGTTCGTCCTCAAGGCAAACGCCAAATATCTACATCTCATGCAGAGAGTGACTTTTTAATCATAGCTGCTTTGACTCTGTTTAATTTGTTTTTGGAGTTGAACCCGTTATTTAGCACTTAACGGAAAAATCATCAAGAGAAAGTGGCTGCAGCAGTGCTAATGGCTGACGGCAGTGCCACGTGATGAACCTCCAGGGCTCAAGAGCAGAGCTCTCCGTCTGCAGGCCGTACAAATCGGCTGTTGACCGGGAACGTCAGCAGGAATTCGTGCCAGTCAAGCATTGTGCCTCACGGCACGAGAAGAATTTCCTTTTCCAATCTTTACGCTGGTCTCCAAGCATTATAGCCACGGGCATACTTGACGCGATTTTCAGCTCTCTCCCAAGAATTCACATGCATCATGTCTTGAGTGCAGAGCTTGCCTCCCCCAGTGCATTACTCCACTTTGTGCAAGGGCAGCGTGATAGCCAAGATCGTGGAATTGCAGATTTGTATAATGTAAGCCTGTAAGAACTGGCATCTTTAAAATTGTGCTCAATTTATGCTTGGCAGCATCACTTGGCACAATACATCCACATCAAAACAATTAGCGGGCATTTTGTTTCTTTCGCCATCTCCACTATTGAAGTCTTTCTTCTTTTTGTTTCCATATCTGCCTTTTCAGGAAGCTTATGCTCAATTAGTTATGCATCTTCATTTTATTATTTGAAATTCGGCAAGTGCACCGTTGACCTTTCTTTTACTTTCACCACTTCAGATTTTTTCTTTCTTTCACACCAATTCTCACTCCTTGACACTGTGGGAAAAATTATTTTTTTCTTGGCGCTTAAGAGTTTTGGATCAAATTCACAGGATAATGAAAGAGGGTTAGCTCTGTTTTGTACCTTTTTCGACAAAAGAAAAAAATAGGCTAAAAGGCTCAATGGGGGCCAACAGGATGTACTTTCAAGGTAGTATGATAATGGAAAACTTTCGAGGATTAAATCAAAGAAATGCCTACATCCTTTCACACTACATACTGTTTCGTTTCATACACACACAAGGCAGGATTCTAGCCACAATTCACAGCCAGCATGGAATAATCGAAACCTCACCACACACTCATTTTGCATGCTCACTCCAGGAACATATTCACAGACTCTTCAATCAGCTAATTACAAGAATTCAAACACATTAAGCCTCAATCACACTGAATAGGACTCTAGCCTAGGTATAGACATGTATGTACAAAATTTGCATGCGTTCAAACGAATCATCTTTGCATTCTAAATATCATGTACAACACGCAACAAGAATTCCGAACCATAAAGTAGCGACACGTTTGGGATACAAACAAACAAACAAACAATAAAATAAAGAAAAAAACTACTCCTATTGACCCCACATTTTCCTCCAAGACGGTCGTCATCCATCCATCGCAGGAGCGGAGTGCTATTCGACTTTGGTTCAATGGGACTATCTCGGTAAAAGCACCGAAAACAAACGCCGAGAAACCCAATCATAAAATAATTCAATGAAATTTTTTTTAAAATATCGATAAAAACAAAAATATTTTACAACCAGCTAACAACAACTCCACACAGCACACAACGGCTTCACATTCATTACAACAGCGATTTACAATACAAAACATACGCACAAAATCACAGGGTCACAATTTTTTCACAGGCACAACAACAAAACATGAACATAAGCAACAACAAACAACCCAGCCCCTAACTACTCCCACCCCACACTTAAACCGAACACTTTGTCCCCGGTGTTCACAAAACTTCGGCTTATAGCACAAAAGTAGGTGGTGAAACTCCCTGATCAATAAGTATTCTATTTCTTCGTCGAGTGCCGTTGCCTCATCCCCCATATCTGAATCCTTGCATCTTCCTCCGACTCAATATCTGAGTCCTCACGGCGTGTCTCCTCATTGGTGGGGACGTCGTCATCTACAGGCTCCACAAAAGCTGGCCCCACTCGGCGTAGAGCCCGAGCATTTTCGCCGAAGGGGTAGTCCAAGTCGAGCTGCAATAGCTCATCTTCTATTGCTGGCCTCCCGCCTATACGCAACTACAGCATCTGCATCGAACATGCGGGCCGCTATACTGATCATCCCAAGCATGTGTCGCTCGGCTAGTGTGGTGAGGAGTTGTGTCGACTGCCTTGGTTTTTGTGACTTCCACGACACGCCTATCCAACGGGATAGTCCAGGGCCTCTTCCTCAATATCCAGGCCCGTCAGGAACGTGGTCAGCAAACCACCAAACCCCGTACCTGTACCCTTGATGCAAACAGGCTCTCTTCATGGCGGGAATGATCACCGCTGTGTATCTCCGGCCCTTTCCGCCGGGCATAGACCAACACGATCCCGGGTGACATCATCATGTGCACCCGAGATCACGCAAGGCTAATTTGAGCCAGATCCTGGCTTCCCTGTTCATTTGAGAGTAGGGCGGAGTGTCAGTGGTAGCCCCTCTCCTTATACTTGCTCCACCGCACGCCGAGCGGGCTCCACGAAGTGTGTACGATATCCACATATGGTGGAGTGATGTTGTTGCCCAGAGTACATAGGCGTTTGTGTCCCAGCGCCCCCAAGATGGCATTAAAGTGATGGGCTCAGAAGTGACAACCTGCCCCCTTATCTTGACGGTGTGACTGCGAATTCGCCGGGTTCGGTTATAGAACTCCGAATCAAATGGAAATTTCACTCCTTGGCTCTTCAAAGATGAAGTTTAGCCCGGCGGTGTCAATCCGGTGTACGATTCTGGGAATTCCTGTGCAAGTGGCTCCTAACAATGTGCTCCTCAGGGAAATATTTGTTCTCCTTGTGCTGTGAACCATTTCTTCCCTTCGTCGGCCACCCTTCGGGTTTCCACGTATTGTGGCGTTAGCCCATGCGGAGAACCGTTAGTCTTGCTGGGACTGTTGTTCCCGATCCGATCCTCTTCCTCCCAGCGCCCGATGTAGATGCGCCCTTTCCTTTGTCTTGCCTGCTCGACATCGTTCCTGAAAAATCAGAGCAGACAGTCCCAATGTTATTCAAATCGAAATTTAGCTTCGACTAAGTGGGTTGAGTTAGGCCACCCCACACCTTAGTCTTTAGCCTGAATTACAGCATTACGCCAAGACATTCTTTTTTTCAATTTTTTATAAAAAAAAAGTCAACATGCCTGCGTGCATTTAGACTAATTCGATGGACTAAATTATATGTACTACTCCAGACTTCGTATAGCTAATCACAATATCACTATCGATACTGTACATCACATAGCACTTAGCAAAATTTCTCTCAGCAACTTAACATGCAATTCTGCTTTCTATGCAATTCACCAATTTCATTCTCCGAAAATCCTTTGTTTATTTAGCATATTCAACATTATCACAACACAAATCTTCACCCAACATACAATCCAAATTTTCACATTTCAACCACATTTAGTTTCTTCGTATTCAAATTCTAATCCTAGCAACCAATTTCTAGATTCAATCAAGCATGTATTTATCGAGTTCATGCAATCACAATGATACTGCAGACACTCCATCAACAATAACTTAGATGAATTCAAGCTCAATTTACACTTAGGGCAAGGTTTACTCACCTCCCACATGCTCCAAAATCAACTTAGAGGCATAAATTGAGGATTAAGTTCAGAACATACCTTTAATTCGATGAACAGAAGAAAAGTTGAAGAAAATTTTATCCCTAGGTCCGTGTCACGTTGGGAAGAATTTTGAGTGTTTGTGCGGAGGAGTGAAAAATGGGGAAAAAATAAGGGGAATCGGGTTTGGGTGTTTTGCGCAGGTGCCTCAGTGACGGTGTGACTAGCGTGAAATAGCACTCAACGTGTCACGGAGGGGTAACGCGGAGCACCCTCCATTGACACGAAGCCATCGCGCCATCATTCTGGAATTTCTTGGAAGTCTAGCTTAAATATAACATCATAATATAAAATCCAAAATTGAATAATACATGTAGAATAGCCTCTAAATGAAGAGATGATGGGACAAGAACCCAACTAACTCAACAAGCTGAAAACTAAAATACATAAGAAAAAGATGGTGAGTGAGTCCTCGAAGGAGCGAGGACTCACAAATAACAAAGGCTAGCACTCCGATAGCTGTCTAAGAGCAGGGTTGAAGCTGAGAAACTGGTCCTGTATGTAGACGATACGGCATAGAGTGTGCGGTCAGTACGTATAGGTGTGCCCAGAGTATGCAAGGTATGTAAAAGCGCTAAAAGGAAGTAAAATAATTTAAACACAATGCATTAAGTAAAACATAAACATCAGGTAAACTGAGAGTAAGGCTTGTGTGCATTCTTTCTGAAATCATGATGCTTTTCATAACATGACAATACATAGCTTTATAACATCAAACTGGCTCAAATGACTCAAAGTTGAAATATGATATTTATAATCTGAACATTAGAATTCAAACCTCTTAGGACCTGCATGTGTATATCATAACCATGGTAATGAATGTGCATCTGAATCATAGAACAATGGGAGACTCATCAACAACGACATACCACGATAGAGAATACGTGGTCCCAACTATTACATTCAAGTGGATAGAGTAGTCACAAAAAAGAGCCTTGCAAGGGCTAAGAATGCTACCATGATATTGATATCGAGGCTCATAGGCCATTAGGACAAGGATAGCTCACGAGGGAGGTCCAAATAATATAATAGCATTAACCTACATTGTGGCGTGGTTCTGGGGCATGGGGCTGGGTCAAACCCTTAACCCCCTCGATAGACTCCTTCTCCCAAAAACATGCAAATGCTCTACAACATATATAACGTAGCTCAACATGCTCTATTGACGAAGCTCAGTCAAATACATCCCAAATACAAAACCATGCATATGAGAAGCTTTGGTTCAAGACATACTGCAAGCTGAGAGCCTTACTTGGACCTTTGCTCAAAAACCATGTAGTAGCTGACTTAACTAAATGTACCACAAGATAGAATATATAATTTGGGAGTCTTGGTACACCCAGTAAAGATTCCGGCATCTAGATAAGCTATTCGCCACGTTGGTTAAGCATATTTGAAAGCCATACGTGCTAGAAAAGGCCGGAAAGATCGGACAAAAAATCACGAATCGAACCACCGGGGAGGAGCGGGGCGAGCCCCTCCCTTTGATAGCGCCGTGTCACCCGGAGGCGGAGCCACCGCGTTGGCTCAGTGACACGTTGGGCTTCTGTCCAGGCCCAAGTATATAAAGCCCACTTTGGTTTTAACTCATTAAAACATTTTAAATTTGCCAGAACCGCGTGTGAACGGGGAAGAGAAACGAGAGATTATATATTATTGTCGATTGCGCTGCCAAACGTAGTCCAAACCTAAATTAACCTCCAGAGTACCGAGGTATTTAGCAGCGAGCATTCCTACAGATTTTGTTTTTGCGAGCTCCCGACCGACGAATCGTCGAGAGCTACGGACTAAGGTAAGTAAAATTGCTCCAAACTAGTGTCTATATGCTCCTAGCCATAAAGTGAATACTTCTCCCTTCTGGACCTTTGAAAAATAGCAAGTTTTCGACTGTCTTTCGATAAGCCTAAATTTGAAGCTATGAATATATCAAAAGTGAGCGTCGTCCTTGAGAATAATGTCATATTTAGTACTAATTGATGTATATATGAATGCGGTTAGGAGAAATAGCTAAATCGCCGAGCCTCGTCGGCGGTCGGATAACTCAGTTAAGAGTATGTAAACGGTTTCCTCGGCAAGTTAGAAGTTTTAACCATATAAATCATAGTAAACTCCGTAGTGAATTCTCAGAATTGATGTTAGTATTGATAAGTTTGAGTAAATCTAGTTTGCGTACCATGCTCGTACTCGATCCGAAAGTTTGTAAAGCATGCGCCAAAAAGTTAGCATTCCAGATTCAGTATATTTGTTGTCCCATGATTAGCAAGCATGTTGTAGGCAAAAGCCGATTTCAGAATAAAAGTTAGTAGTAAAATTAGATAGGCAGACGAGTATTATGGCCAATAGACTAGCCATTAGACAGGTTCTACGGCTACGAGACTAGCCATTAGGACAGACGAATGTGGCTACAGATTAGCCATTCGGAAACAGATAGTATCCTGGCTACAGATTAGCCAACTTTTAAAGAAAGATTTCAGAATCAGTATAATCAGAAAGAATCAGTGCAAATCCTGAAAGATCAAAACGAAATCGGAATTTGAATGAGTGTTTTAAGTTTTATGCTTGCTATTTATATGTGCTATTTGTTTGTTGAGACTTGATGGTGAGGGCCCCTTATTGAAGGCGTCCTCCACGGCCCCTGGGTTAATGTCGTGTCGCCACTGAGGCTGGGTGGGTTTACAATACCTCGAGGAGTGGCATGCCGTCCCAACTTGGATGAAGATGGGATGAAGCTTCCATATCGGTCGATCGGCATTACGGTACCGACATCCTTTTTGTTGAGTATGTGTCAGGGGTACTGTCAATGGATATACCCTGTTGAGTGTTCCGGAGAATAGGTACAGTCTCTGTTTCAGAGTAGCCCTGTTGAGTGTTCCAGGGAACCAGACCCTATCTGTTGCAGACACTGTACGGGAGTCCCTTCAGGACTCGGAACACGGTTACTTATATCAAGGCCAAGGCCCGAGCCGGGAGACCGAGGCCGGTAGAGAAGCTCCTAGTGAGCAGATGAGTGAAGTGACTTATTTTAGGCTGGTTTTGACCAGGTAGAGGTATATAGATTGTTGCTTTCTTGGCGCCATCCGGCTTATGGGGGTTGGTATTGGCTCTTGCTTTCTACTTGTATATCTATTTATGTGCTATATACTAGCTCTTAGACGAGGGAGACAAATCGCGTTTACGGTACCACTGCCCTATCAGTAAAAAAGCATGATTCCAGTTTATACCAGCTTCTTCAGATTCAGTTATCTCCTGCTATACAGCATTTACTGAATTATGTTGTTGTATTTAGATTGTATTATTTCAGTTGCTTTGCATACTCGGTACCAGCGATGCGACGCCCGTGGGGCGCTGCCTGCAGGTACTCATAGAAGGTGATCACCGTGATTCCAGCCAGCTATAGAGTCATCAGCTCTGTCATCCGAGTCTGATTTCCAGAGGTGTAGCTCTTTCCTTTTGTTGTACAGTATGGGTAGGTCGTTGCCCGGGTCGATCATTTCTATTATTACTCATAGAGGCTTGCGGATTGTATATATTATCTCCCTGTGGTCAGTTGAGCCGGTCGTGTGGTCGTGCAGTTGTATAGCTGTTAGTATTTCTACTCTTATGTTGGCTGTGTCTGGGGCCATTGTTTGATAGTAGTGGTGACCTTGCCGGTCATGTATACGGAGTATTGCGGTGAGTTTGAGATGTCTAGACAGCATGGTGGCCTTGTCGGCCCGCATAGGTTTCCCTGGTATTAGAATGTTTCTAGATGATAGGTGTGATAATTAAGGTGGCTATAGGCCCAGTTGGCCAGGCTGTGTTTGGCAAATTGCCATATAGCCCCTTGTTTTCCAGGAACTGAGATAGAGCTAGCCGAGCACCAGATATTGCCTAGGCCCACCGGTTAGTAGTCTAGGTCCTTCTAGGGCACCGAGTGCCGTTTTGGCGGGGCGTGACAAACTTGGTATCAGAGCAGGTCATGTCCAGAGTCTGCCAAGCCGTGCTAAGTAGAGTCTTGTCTATGGATGTGTTGTACACAACATACTATAGGCAGGAAGCTGCGAGGCATGATAGGATGGTTACTCTTCTTTCTCGGTCGGTCGTGCTATAGAGCGATACGGTATAGGGTTGAGTCCTAAAACTTATACGTATTTTTGTCTACAGATAAGAATGGCAGATCCAGCGACACCCCTACCACAGGCAGAAGACTTAGACACAGCAGCAGAGAATGCACCGGTAGGATGCCTCAGTTGGGCAGTCGGCCCGATCGAGGCGAGATAGAGCTTCATCACAGCCATCTCAGCAGTCCCCCACACATCAGGAGACGTTGGGCACTACACCACCCCCGATAGCTCCTGTGCCTTCGCGATCAGAATCAGGGGTTCGTAGCGCTGTAGTTATCTTGGCACAAATGATAGCCACAGCGCCCAGTCGGTGCCACACAATGGCGGCTGAAGTCTTTCAGTGGGCCAGGCAGTTCCAGGGTTAGGGAGTTCTTGGCACTGGGTCCCGCAGTTCTGGGGTCCAGATCAGGCAGAGGACCCTAGGGACTTTCTAGATCAGATGCAGAGATATTCCGAGTTATGCCATGCTTGACCTTGATCGATTGAGGCGCGGTGTTCCGGTTACGAGACAAGCTGTATTCGAGAGTTGGGAAAGGTCCCGAGGAGAGATGTTACCCCTCCAACCTAGACCAGCTTCTCGGAGGCCTTCCTAGACATTGCCACCACGAGAGATACGGCAGGCCCGGATGGATTAGTTTGCATCTAGGCGGGGAAGGCGTAACGAGTATACTTCTGATTTGACTCCTTAGCCGTTATGCTCCAGCATTTGTTGATACTATGCCAGCGAGAGTTCACAGAATTATCATGGGTCTGAATCCGGAATATATTGAGGCATGTATGACAGCGACGTGCAAAGAGATATGGATATCGCAGAAATCTGAGGCCTTCTGCTCGAACCATTGAAGTGTCTTCAAACTGACTTAAGCGAGTAGTAAAGACAGACCAGCCGGAACAGCACCCAGAAGATAGATCAGACGAATGCAAGAAGTTTAGGGATGGACACGGCTATCGAATGGGCCCTAGACCCCTCCCACCACGGCGGCAACGTGAGGTAGATGCGCTCGTCGAGCGTGCAGGCTAGTGGCGGTTCCGGAACGATGGAATTCCCCGCGCGATTAGAGAAGGGAGAGAAGAGAGAAGATTTGCACCCTCACCCTGCCCTTGTGGAATCGACCACACCCCGGAGCTTTACGAATGTGGCTCCTCCCAGGTGTTATATTTGCGGGCAAGAGGGGTGCCGGATGAGAGGGTGCCCGACCCGGAAGTCGGGAGGGTAGAGCAGTCGGGCAATCCCGCGGGGCCACGGCTCCAGCAGCCTCCAGCAGGGCGTAGGCCCTCAGGCTCAGTAGGCCGAGGCCGAGGTAGATCAGAGGCTTCCCGGTTCGAGGTGCGGAGGCAAGCCACGTACTTTATACTAGGGAGCTAGGATTCAGAGGCGTCTTCAAATGTGGTAACAGGTACGATGACTATCTGTTCATGCACTGCTTATGTATTGATTGATCCAGGATCCACTCTGTCATATATTACCCCGTTTGTGCTTTGAAGTTCAATATTGCACCAGAGGTATTACAGCAGCCCTTTTCGGTATCCACGCCCAGTCGGTGACTCTATTGTACTTCTCCCGAGAATTTGCAGGTGAACAGTAAGAAGGTTGCTGATCGCCAGACTACAGTAGATCTGGTAGAGCTAGAAATGATAGACTTCGATGCCATAATGGGTATGGATTGGCTAGTGCCGTGCTATGCCAATGTTGAATGTTTGACCAAAGGCAGTCAGATTCCATTTTCAGGAGAGAGCGATGCGGGAATGGAAGGGCAGCACAGCTACACCCAAAGGGTAGGTTTATTTCCTATCTCCAGGCGAGAATTGATAACTAGGGATGTATTTACCACCTAGTCAGACTTCAGGATGTCCGGGCAGAATCTCTGACATGATGCAATTAGGTGGTGAGCGAGTTCCCTGATGTGTTTCCGAATGAGTTACCTGGTATTCCCCAGAAAGGAAATAGATTTTGCTATTGATTTGTTACCGAGCACTCAGTCGATATCAATTCCTCCCTATCGTATGGCTCCTGCAAAACTCAGAGAATTAAAGGGCTTGATTGAAAGATTTGTTGAACAAGGTTTCATCAAGCCAGTACTTCACCATGGGATGCCTTGATTCTATTTGTAAGGAAGAAAGATGGCTAGCTCCGTGTGTATAGATTATCGGCAACTAAACAAAGTTACAGTGAAGAACAAGTACCCGCTTCCCAGAATAGATGACTTATTGATTAGTTACGAGGGCAGATACTTTTCCATTGACTTGCGGTCGGATATCACCGAGGTTGATCGTAAGAAGAGATATTCCTAAATAGCGTTCGAAGGACCCGATATGGACACTTTGAATTTCTGAATTATGTCCTTTGGGTTAACGAATGCTGGCAATATTCATGGACCTGATGAGCGATATTTTCCGGGCCATACGGACTAATTTGTGTTTGTGTTTATTGATGACATTGGTGTATTCTCGCTGCGAAGCGAATCCAGGACTCATTTACGGACAGTGCTCCAGATCACCGAGACCGCCAGTTATATGCTAAGTTCTCCAAGTGTAATTCTGGCTTAACTCAGTAGCCTTTTCGGGCACATTGTGTGGACCCGGTATACGAGGTTGTGACGAGAAAGTGGCTTGATCAAATCATGGCCTAGGCCTACCACTCCGACTGAAGTCAGTGGTTTTCTGGGAATAACAGGTATTACAGGAGGTTTGTTGAAGGAGTTCTAGACTATGGCAGCACCTCGGCCAGGCGCGCGAGGCGGCAAAGTTTCGGTGGACGGAGGCATGCGGCGAAGATTCCAGGGCGAAAGACAGATTAACCTCTGCCCGGTGTTAGCATTGCGGAGGAAGAGTACAGAGGTTATTCGGTGTATTGCGACGCATCCAGGCATCAGGTTGGGTTGTGTGTTGATGCAGCATTGTAAAGTGATTGCATATGCTATTCGGGCAGTGAGGAAACACGAGAAAAACTGCCCTACCCACGACCTGGAGTTAGCCGCAGTGATCCACGCCTTGAAAATGTGGAGACATTATTTGTATGGTGTCCATGTGAATATTTTCACAGTCACAGAGACTATAGTATATCTTCACTCAGAGAGTTGAATCTGCGACAGCGTCGGTTGGAAGCTTGTAAGATTATGACATGGATACAGCACCACCGGGGAGAGACAATGTTGTAGCAGATGCTCTCAGTCGTAAGTCCGCGGGGAGTTTGGCGTATTTGCAGCCCGAGAGCAGCCGGGTAGTCAGAGGAGATACATCAGGTGCTTTAGCCTAACCCGTTCGTGTAAGCGAGAAATAGAGGACAACGGGCGGTAGTTGAGAACACCGCCGTGTCATCATAGTTGTGGAAGTAAAAAGGGGCAGCAATAGAAGATCACCTGACCTGATCAACAAGGACATTCCGTAGGGAAAGCGCCAGATTTCCAGGTAACAAGGATGGGTGCTGCGTTGTAAAAAGTAGTCTATGTGTTCGGATGTTTGAGAGGCCTCCGCGGCCAGTTATAGGCCTGAGGTACATTGCGCCCCTTTATTCCCTCCACCCGGCACGGCAAGATGTATGTGATATCCAAAGAGAACTACTGGTGGCCAGGTATGAAAAGAGAAATTGCTGAATTTGTAGCCCAATGTCCTAGCGCCCCAGCGGTGGCGAACATCGAAACGGCGGGTTAACTCGGGACATAGCGGTACCTCTCGGAAATGGGAAGCAGTGAATATGGATTTTGTGGCAGGATTACCCGTACTAGACATAGACAAGACTTTCTATGTGGGTGATAATTGACAGGATTAACCAAATCAGCTCATTTCCTTCTGAAGTGAGAACTACCTTCTGGGGAAAGCCGAAGATTATGCCATTTGTATATACGAGAAATAGTCGAGATTGCATGGTACGGTATCATTATTTCAGACAGAGGAGCACAATTTACGGCTACATTTTGGCAGTCGTTTCAGAGAGGTCTGGGTACGCAGATTAATTTGAGCACCGCATTCCACCCTCGGAACTGAGATGGACGAGTGACCGCACCATTCAAACCCTCGAAGACATGTTGCTGACTGTCGTGCTAGATTTTGGTGGTAGCTGGGTTTGCCCTAATCGAGTTTTCTTATAATAACATCTATCACTCGGCTATTCAGATGGCGCCTTTTGAGGCGCTATGCGGGCGAAAATGCGGGTCGCTGGTGCATTTAGTTTGAAATAGAATCAACGTTGATTGGGCAGACATTGTTCAAGCGAGTCGGAGGAGAAAGTAAAGCTTATTAGAAAACGCCTATTGACTGCGAGTGCCAGAAATCATATGCAGATGTGCGGCACAGAGAAACCTGAAATTCGATCTGAATGACTGGGTATTTTTGAAAGTGTCTCCGATGAAAGGGGTGATGAGATCCGGCAAAGAAAGGTAAGCTCGTCCAAGATTTGTTGGGCCATATGATTCATCGAATAATAGGCCAAGTGGCGTATGAGTTGAACTTGCCTCCAGAATTAGAATCTGTTCATCCAGTCTTTCATGTATCCATGCTAAGGGAATGCTTAGGAGACCCGTTAAGAGCAGTCGGTCGAGAGATATCCAGGTTACGGAAGTGGCCTACGAAGGAGTTCGGTAGCTATCCTAGGCAGACAGATTTCGCGAATTGAGAACTAAAGATGTGCATTCTGTCAAAGTATTTGGCGTAACAGGAGACAAGAAGAAGAGATGACATAGAGGAGGCGGAGGAAGATATGAAAAGCTAGATATCCTTACTTATTGCAGGCCTAGTCGGGCGGCGGTATGTCGTGTGTACTTATACGTATCATGGTTGTATATGTATGAAATGAGAAAGATTGATGTTTATGTTGTCGGTGAATTTTATAGTATTGTGTGGAGCACCTGTATTGGACTTTTCTGCATTTCAGGCATTTTTGGGATAGTCCATATTACGGAGAAACTCTGCCGAAATTTTCCTAAGTAATAAGTTGAGATAAGTTGAGAAGCCCTCTAGATAACGGTTTCCATTCGGGCGAATATTCTTAAAGGAGAATATTTACACCCATTAGTTCAGCATCTAGATGGCCTATTCACACGTTGGTTAAACATATTTGAAAGCCATACATGCTAGAAAAAGGCCCGGGAAAGATCGAACGAAAATCTATCAAACCACCGCAGGCTAGGAAGCGAGCCCCTCCGCGATGGCGCCGTGTCACGGAGGCGGAGCCACCGCGTTGGCTCAGTGACACGTTGGGCCTGTCCCAGGCCCAAGTATATAAAGCCCCGCCGGTTTTAATTGATATAAATCATTTCAGTAATTTCCAAAACCATGTGAGAACAGGGGAGAGAACGAAGGAGATTATATATTATCGTCAGTTACGACGCAAACGTAGTCCAAACTGCATTAACCTCGAGGTACCGAGGTATTTAGCAGCGAGGAGAATTCCTACGGATTTTGTCTGTGAAATACGGCCGATAGTGTTGAGCTACCGGACTAGGTAAGTAGAATTGCTCAAACTAGTGTCTATGTGCTCCTAGCCGTAAAAGTTAATACTTCTCCCTTGGACCTTTGAAAAATAGCAAGTTTTAGAGCCGTCTTTGATAAGCTAAATTTGAAGGCTATAAATATATCGAAGAGATGACGTCGTCCTTCAGAATAATGTCATATTTAGTACTAATTAGTGTATATATGAATGCGGTTAGGAGAAATAGGCTGGAGTACTGACCGAGACTCGTCCGACAGTCGTATAACTTCCGAGTTAAGGTATGCAAACGGTTTCCTCGGCAAGTTAGATGTTTTAGCCATTATAAATCATAGTAAACTCATGTTGAATTCTCGAGTTGAATGTTGAGAAGTATTGAGTAAGTTCGGTAAATCTGGTTTGCATTTCCATATCGTACTCGGTGCGAAAGTTAGTAAAGCATGCATAAGGGCGAGTTAGCATTCAGATTGGTATAGCATGTTGTATGATTAGCAAGCATGTTGTAGAATAAAAAGGAAATAGATTTTGAATAAAAGTTAGTAAAGTAAATCGGGCAGAGGCGAGACGTGTGCCAATGCAGACAGCCATTGGGAGGCAGGTTCTGACTACGGACTAGCCATTCGAACCCAGGCAGATATTGGCTACTGCAGTTAGCCATTCAAAAAAGATAGTATCTGGCTACAGGTGTAACGGTAAAGAAAAGATTTGAATCGGTATAATCGGTAAAGAATCGGTGTAGTATAGAAAGAGATCAAAACGAAATCGGATTTCCAATGGTCTTTTCAGTTATACATGCTTGCTGTTTATCTATGCTATTTATTTGTTGAGACTTGATATGGCGTGAGGCCCCTTTATTGAGCGTCCTCATCGCCCCCTTTGGGTTGGTAATCGTGTCACCCAGGCGCGTGGGTTTTACGTCACTCGGTGGCATGCCGTCCCAGGCTTGGAGAAAGATGGGATGAAGCTTCCCATATCGGTCACGATCAGCATTACGGTACCGACAGCCACTGTTGAGTATGTGTCCAGTGTTGTCCCGATGCTGGAATATTTTTGTTGAGTGTTCAGAATGAGTACGGTCTCTATTCAGAGTAGCCTGTTTGTTAGTGTTACGAACCGGGGCCTATCATTGCGGTCTTGTACGAGTCCTCAGGACTGAGACACGGTTATATCGGAGGCAAGGCCCGAGCCGGGGCCCGGGGGCGGTAGTGGAGATCCTAGTGAGCGGATGAGTGGGTGACTTATTTTTGGCTGGTTTTGACCCGAGTAGGGAGTATATAGATTGTTTTCTTTCTTGGCGCCATCCAGGCTTATGGGGGTTCGTATTGGCTCTTACTTGCTATTTGTATATCTATTTATGTACTATATACTAGCTACTAGACAACAGGCCATGCGTTTACATGTACGCTACTGCCTATCAGTAAGCATGATTCGGTTATGACTTCTTGATTAGGTTATCTCACCTTTATCTGATTTTCTAGTTATGTTGTTGTATTGATTTGTATTATTTCAGTTGCTTTACGCCTCAGTACCAAGTACTGGCGCCTAGTGGGGCGCTGCATTGCCTGCGAGTACTCATAGACGAGGAGACGATCCCTCGTGATTCCAGCCAAATAGAGTCATTAGCTCTATCATCTGGAGCCTGATTTCTAGAGTGTAGCTCTTTTCCTTTGTTATGCAGTATGGGTAGGTCGGGGCCCTGTCCCGATCATTTCTATTGTTACTCATAGAGGCTTGCAGATTGTATATATTATCTCCCTGTGGTCAGTTGAGCGGTCGTGTGAGGCCGTGCAGTTGTATAGCTTTTCAGTATTTACTGCTCTTATGTTGGCCGTGTGGGGCCCATAGTTTCATCACAATATCTCATCATTATTACATTTATTTCACAAATCTCACTTTTCATGATCATATCATCAATGGACTTCAACATTCATAAGGCTAGAAGACATAATTTTTAATTGAAATCATTATAAAATTAGTCCATGCTTCACAATTCAATAATTAAATCATAATCAATTCATACCCCATGTAAAAGTGAAGATTCATGCATTGGGTAAAACCCCATAACTTGATCATAGGAATTTTTCATACTCAGAAGAAATTGGGCATGGGTGAAAGGAAACACCCCACTCATAACCCTACATACCTGGAAAGTTGATTCTACCACTTCTACGATTTCCCAAGAAGGATTTGAATGAACAATTGAAGTCTTCCTCTAGATCACCTCCTCAAGCTCTCAAGTTTGCATGCATGGAAGAAATAACCCAGAATAGGTTTCCCCCTCCTAAAACCCCACTAAAATGAGCCTTAAACGACGTGGTTGGCGAAACAAGATTACGAAAGGCCCTTACTAAATTCGCGGGGAAGTGGCGGTGGTCCTAATGGATGACCTGACGACTCATGGTCGAGCAACGACTCGTCACCCTGCTCATCAACTACGCCTGTCTATTCTCCTGGCTCGTAATGGATCCTTCCGACTTTCATTGAGACCATAACCAGCCACCAATCATTGTGGCACACTCTTACTTATCATTTTATTCTTAAGTTCTCTTATGTTCCTTTTTTATCCCTCCCTGCAGTCAATGGATCAGCTCCCATCAGTACTGCCAATCCAATTTCCCAAATATACTTCCTTCCCCACGAGTCACCTAATGACTCGTGGGCTATTCTCAGTCGTGAAGGGACTCGTCTTTGAGGAAACCCGCAATAAGTATTCCCACTTTTTCCCCGTTTTAACTCGGGTCCAATCTTTGAGCTCCGGGGTATGCGCAAGATGAGGATCCAATTTTGGTGAAGTTAAAAAAAGCCCGTTTGATTTCATAAGGTAGGGTCTTCTCCTAAGGGAGATGGTGTGCTTCGGTACCAGGGTCTCCCTATGTGTTCGAGATGTTGATGATTTGAGCGAATGTTTCATGAGGCCCATGGATCAGTATTCTATCCATTCAGGTTCCACCAAGATGTATCGTGATTTATTAGAAATCTGTGGTGGGATGGCATGAAGAAGAATATTGCAGAATTCGTAGCCAAGTGCCGGAGCACAGCCAGCAAGTAAATGTTGAGCATCAAGGCTGGGAGGAGTACTTTAGAATATTAGAATTCCTACTTGGAAGTGGGAAAAGTTTAATATGGGTTTCATCACAAGCCTACCTCGTACTGGTCGAAACTATGATTCTATTTAGGTGGTGGTAGACAGGTTGACCAAGGCTGCACATTTCCTATCAGTGAAAACCAAAAAATTCCCAGATGATTATTCCAAGCTATATATCCAGGAGTTGATTCAATTACATGGAGTGCCATTTTCTATTATTTCATACCAAGTCTCAATTTACCTCAGTTTGTGCGGTCTTTTTAAAAAGGGCTTGGGACTCAGGTTGAACTCAGCACAATATTTCATCCACAAATGGATGGTCAAGTGGAGCGGACAATTCAAACTCTCAAAGACATGTTTATAGCTTGCGTGAGGGACTTTGGAGAGGTAAGTTGGGATGATCACTTTCCCTGATCGAGTTTTCTTACAATAACATCTATCACTCTAGTATCAAATGGCACCATTCGAGGCTCTCTATGGGTGAAGATATAGATCCTTATCGAGATAGTTTTGAGTTGGTGAAACGGCTATGATAGGACCAGATTGATTCATGAGGCTATGGTGAAGATTCAGTTGATAAGGGACAGGCTGAAAACTGCTCAGAGTTGTCAAAAGTCATATGCTGATTTGAGGAGGAGAGTTGGAGTTTGAGGAGTGGACGATTGGGTATTTCTAAAGGTATCTCCTATGAAGAGGAGTAATGCAGTTTGGGAAGCAAGGAAAACTCAATCTCGCTATGTTGGTCCCTACCAAATTGTGAAAGTTGGAAAGGTAGCGTGTGAATTGGAGTTGCCCTCAGAGTTATCTTCCGTGCATCCTTTGTTTCATGTATTTGCTTTTGAAGAAATTTTGGGAGATCCAGCTCTAGTAGTCCCGATGGAAAGCTTTGGTGTGAAAGATAACCTTAGCTATGAGGAGGTGCCAGTGGAAATATTCGATCATCAGGTTCGGAGGCTAAGGAACAAATGCGTAGATTCAGTTAAAGTATTATGGAGGATTCAGCGTGTTGAATAAGAAAGCTACGTACCAGCTTGGAAATGGCTAGATACCCACATTTATTCCCTACGGTCTCGGTTCCTACTTGAGGTATCGGTTTTCTCAATGACTCTATTTTAGTTTTCATGTTCAGTTCATGTGTTCAAGTTTCTTTTATGTGTATAGATGTGCATGTGAATCATGAATTAGTTCAGCTATGTGATATCAATCGGAGGTAGTCCTTCCATTAGTTTTCAGTTTAAACAAGTTTCTTCTTGTTTCCTACATTTGAGACGAATGTTCCCAAGAGGAAATATTATAGTACCACAGGAAGTGCCTAAGAGTGAGCCCAGAGTTAAAGTTGCAAACTACTGAAACTGGAAAAACATCACTATGCCCTTCTTTATTAATTTCATAGAAAATCTACCAAAATCTATTGGGGTTTTAATTCTATTTTTTATGAAAATCTAATGATTTGCAAATGGGTTATTCTAAATTGTGATATACATTATATTTTATGAATTTTTGATCATATTTTATAACTATTTTGATTATATAATTGTTGATTTTGAATTATATTAAATTAGCCTATCAGCATGATCTATGATAAAGCAGATAATGATGTTTGCTTCAATTGATAAAATACTTACACAAGCGGCATGATTTATGATTTGAAATATGAATTTTATTAATTTACCCATCATGATTTGGTTACTCTTGATCTATATGCATGATCTACAAGTTTGTATAAACCACGATTCATGAATTATGTTTTAGGCCAACTCACAGGCATTGTTTCATGGATAGTTCACGTATTTATAAGCATATTATGACTTATCATGATTTAACTATCCTATTAACTCGTTATATTATACTATGAGCACTATATATGTTTTGGGAAGTAATATCGAACACCAGTAGGTTCGGGGCCCAGTTCTACGGATCTCATAAACCACGTGCCACCGTATGTATGTTGGGACCCCCTTGTGACTGTCCCCAGCCCAAATGTCCCCTACTCATGTGTGATCATGCCCTTTATGGTTCTACCCTTGGCAAAGGAATCACGAACACCCTCCCGACTAGGGTCACAAGTCGAGCTTCATATATGTTGCTCATATGGGGTAATGTCGGTTAAGAAGAATCTCCCACTGTTCCTCATGATTTATGCATGTTTATAATTATGTATGTTAGCTTTCAAGAAATGTTCATTTGGATTTTCTCTTATGATCATGATTACGATTGTATTGCGGATGCGTTGAAAAACCTTGAGCCTTTTGATATGTTATGTTACGATATTTATGATATGAGCATGATGTCCTACTCTTATGATGTTTTATGAGCTTTTACATATTTTAAATGTCCGTTTTACTTACCTTGCATACTAGGTACATTCAATGTACTGACCGCATACTTCCTATGTTGTATCGTCTTATGATACAGGTTCCGGCTCTCAGGCTCATCCTCATATCTAGATCACCTCAGAGTGTACTTTCAGTTTATTGGTGAGTCCTCATGTTCCAAGGGCCGTTTGACAGACATTCATGCTATTTTATGTTTTAGTGCTTATCCGGGTTAGTTGGGGGTGTTGTCCCATCAACCCATCATATATAGTAGAGGCTTTCAGACAGTGTGTAGTACTAAGCTTGTGTATGCCTATGTGATTCCTTTTGTTATGATATGTCATGATTATGCTTATGTTTCTGCTATGCCTTGTTATTAGTCTCCCGTTTATAATGAATGAAGTTAGATGTTAGCTTATTCCATGGGTCGACTTGGGGCCTCTCGGGGTTCCTTGTCCCGTGTTACGATCCGGGTCTATGCTCAGGCAGTGACACGAATGGTTCCACGAGTTATGGTGTCACTTCACAACTTTTCTAGTGGGTCATGATCAAGATGGCTAAGTTGGAGGTTGGGTTTCCAGTGAAGGTCACGAGTGATGGTCATGAGTCATCCCTCCACCTCATGACTCGTGATTTCCCTCGTTTGGACTGGTAGAATTATTTTTCCTGCGAATTTATTGAGGGTGTTTTTGTAATTCCTAAGAACCTAAGCCCTAAACTACGTTATTTTAAGCTCTGTTATGAGGGTTTTAAGAGGGTTTAGCCTATTCTAAATCATTCTCTCCTATGCATGAAAGTTTAGAGGGTTCCATTAAAGATCAATCCTAGAGATTCAAGGAAGGGGATAGATTCAGCTTATCCTTCACTCCCATGCCCAAATCCCTTCTCAAGTTCATGAATTCAAGTGTATGCTCTTATGGGGTTTAAACTCATGCATATGAAATTCTCTATGTTTTATTCATGGGTCAATTCCCTTCATGTTTCAAATGATATTTTAGTATTCATGGCTAGTTTTTATGTACAAATTGATTATAAATTCACAATTTCAAGTTTTAGAAGAACTATGCCCAATTATGCATATTTATGAAAAAGTATAGTTTATGGTTGATGTTTTCAAGTATGATGAAATATCTAGCATGTATGAATGTTTACAAATTACCCAAGTATGTATTTATGATTTTACTTATGATGTCTATTTAATGCAATTATGATGTTAAGATCTGGTAAAAACATCCAAACTACACTCCTCTTAATGACAGAGCGTACACGATCGTTGCTCGAAAGAATTCCCGACGGATGTCATGGTCGAATCCTACAGAGAATAGTGAATGATTTGCGCAAGCATTATTTTAGGAAATTTGAATTCACTCACACCAATCAAGAGGAATATAATAGTATTTTTTTGGGGGGGGGGGAAATGAAGTTAACAATACTGTGGATTTTAAACCATCTTGCCAAAATAGCAAAATAACCAAAATTGATAGACAATAATGAGAGAAGACTAGAGGAGTGGTGTAGATGGGGTGCTAATCAAATAAGGAAATGGTAGATCATAAAATCATTGCAAATAAGTATAAATAACTTTGGACGAGATGACACCCTATGCTTTTCAACCTCATGGATGCCTTTTTCTTGAGTCTTTTCGAACCTCAAGACACAATTTAATTAGCCCAATAAAGTTTGGGTTAATAGCTGAGCTATTTCTAGTCATCAACTATTAATTAGGATTATAAATATGGGTTTTGGCTATTTCTAGCCCAACTCCACACAATCACATCCGTTCCCACCATCAAATTCTCTCCCAATACTTGAATTCTTCTCTTTCAAGCTAAAATCAAGTAAGAAAAATAAACCCACATTTGCAACTATGGATCATCAATTATAAATTGGAAAGAACTCAATAGATTTACACTAATTAAGCAATATTGAGATGAATTTAGTAATACCCAATATATTACGCACCCATCATCAAACAACTCTAGTTGATGATTTAGCTACTCGTGATTAAGAAACTACAAACTATGTCCATCAATAAACTCAATAATTTCATTAATAAGAGCAAGAAAAATCAAACTCAAAATATGTCTGCAACAATGGATATACCTAGCTAAGGAAGAAGATGAAAATAAGAATAGCAATATTCAACAATCTCCTCCATTGGGGTTCTTCTCTTTCCCAAAAGCAAAAGAAATGTTCAAAAAGCTAAAAAGTATAAAAGTTATGTACAGAGTACTTTCTTCTAGTATATATACAAAAATAGGGAAACCAATCTCCTTTTTTTCAATGTTGGACGTAATTTCCCCTGTTCAGG